>JAXQQM020066675.1:0-67219 GCA_034641835.2 Pinus albicaulis
TGGAAATTGTTTCTATTCACCCTTGTTCGGAGCTTGCAAATTTTTTCCCAATCCCTATCACTTCAGTTAGAGCATACTTACACACACCCTGTATGTCCTACGGACTCTAGGGCTACCCCTATCAGAATTTTTTTTGACTTCCACCACTTGCATTACAATTCCGACCTCAGGCCAGTTGTCCATAAACATTACTTATAGCCAACTCTCGTTATCATGCGTTGTTAACCCACCATATTACAATCTGTGTCACCAGAAACCTTGACTCCTTGTATCAACACTTTTCGGACGGTTGATGCTTCTTTCCTGTCGACTTCACCAATCATATTCTAGGATTTATGTAGTACCTTGGATGGATTCCCCCTCTTTTAAGGAACATCCTTGGGTGGCACAATGGGAATCATCATTTCCCATTGATGTCATATATCCCCCTGACATTCGACATCAGCACCAGTTTTCATGTCAAGGTGGTGTCATACTTCATAACTGTTACAGCTCTGCCATTTAGTCGAAGACCTATGCATTGCTAAGAATCTGTTTCAACAATTCTTAAGCCAAAATGCACAGGAAGTTCCCGAAAGTCGAAGACCCATGCATACATTATCACCTCACTCAAAAAGTGCTTCACCTAGACAATGCATGTGTGCACCAAAATTCAGTCTATTTTTTCAAAGAAAAAACACCCTTGAGGGCATCAATAGTTATCATCACCAACCAAAAACATGTCACTTACCACAATGTGACTTCACAAAACCAATATCTATCATATTGTATTAACTAGTCATCAGTATGAGCATGGGACATGCCTGCCTCATAGAAACATTTCTTATTTTATCACTCAGGTTTCCTACAGAGAATGGTTACCCTTTCTCTTCAGTCGAGGGGTCACCCTATTCATCTCTGTAGCAAGTTAATATCTCTATCTCTCAAATATGTTATGCAGAATCTTAGTCATAACAGAAAACATGATGTATTTCGGCTATACACTTGCTCCTAGACCTCATACATCATGGGGAAACTGTTAACACCAGAAAATCGTACACTGCAAAAGAAATTAGAAATTGTCCAACAAAAGGTACAAATCAAGATTTTCCAGCTGAAGGCATCATGGAAATTTTTAAAAATTAACTTTTCCTAAGATTATAAGGAGAATATTTTGACTGCGTACCAGGACAAAGGGAAAAATATGCAACCGCACGACTTTTTCTTCGAAAGTCATAGGGTTGAAGGAAAGGAAAAATTAGAGTTCTGGGACCACTTCCCACACTTGGGGAGGAGATTCCTTGACATGGACAATCAAGGACAACCAACTTGAGGTCGCCCTAAAGATATGAAACCCTCAATGGAATCATCTTGTCCTATTCATGGGTAACTATCACTCTTGAACCAAGGGAGGGAACATGGGTTCAAAATTTTCTATATAAACCCCATAGGAAGTGAAAAAAATGAGACATTGTTATGCTGGCCAAATTTCTATCAGAGCAACACCACATTTCATTGTTGAATAAAAGGAAGTGAAAGCACTAGTATGTTGGCCATATTGCTTCTAATAAATCCAACATATTAGTTAGAGCAGAAGAGTCCACCATTGAAGATTCTTCACACTTATTTTGAGAGAGAGGAGAAATTTTCAAAGAGACTGAGGAAAGGGACATCCCTGCTGAGGATATTTGAGCACCATAGATTAAAGGATTCTCTTCAAGTGTTTTATCATTCTATTGTATTCTTCTACGACCAGTAGTTAATGAAGGGAGTCTTTCTCCATTGTTATATTGACATGTTTTATCCATTGAGTATTGTGTTGTATTTGTCTTTTTTGTTTAAGCTTATGTTTCTTCATGCATTTCTTCCAATATTATTTATGCTTTGTTTTGTTTAAGTCTATTCACTAACAACACCAATTATCTTTGTGATCCTTTTCAAGGAACAACCAACTATTAAGGAGGTATTTTTTTGGTACTCCATTTCCACAAAAAACACTAACACAGAGGTCAATTGGTGGGTTTTCCTTCCATGCAATTCCTTCTTGTTTACTCAAACATCATAGGACAATGTTATCTAGGTACCGGTTTTATTATCTATCATTGTTTTTTGTTTTCTCCTCTCTGTTTTTACACAGTTCTTGGTTTGTGTTTTAATCACCCCGAGGTTTTTTTCATTCGATATCTTAGGCTCTTATGGTGTGGGGGTGAATTTCCATGGTGAGGGTATTTTACACATGTAGTAATTTGTCCTTAGTTCGCGAGTTGGTTTCAACTTTTCCTTGTTCCTCTTCACACTGTCTCTTGTTTGCACTTGGTGGGTACCCATATTATCATTTGTCTCAGTATCTTCTGGTTTGTAATTCCCATGCAACACATGCACAACCACAAGGGTGGAGGTGGGAGGGGTAGTCGTGGTCGGGGTCTGCAAGTCTAACTGCGTTCGTAGGCCCAAGCCTAGGTGGCCGCTGCAATCTTCCATTCCACCACTCCTCAAGACATTTAGGACCAAATTCACTAGCTTGAAACCTATACCTCAAATGAACATTTGGCTTATTCTAGTTCTGAGATTCTATAAGAGGTGTCCAACTGGTTTCCTGACCCTAGCCATACCAAGGGAATACTGAATCAATATATGAATTCTATGACCCTCCACTAAAAAATGAAAACTCTTTTGGGTCTTCTCTTGAAAGAGAAACATGTAGACCGAAAATAAATCATCTTCTATGTGAATGAGATTAATTTGGTACAGCGATATCAACATATTTTCTTGCCTACATCAGATGCTCATCTAGCTTATATGGAAATCCACCTCTAATGTGAGCTCAAGCCTTTTGCTCTAGCCTTCGGTACCAATGCACAAGATCTTGCTCTTATGACTTCTTCTAATACTTCAACTTATGTGATTTATTTATATTATAATTTTGTTTTGCTGTGTAGTCCAACATCAAACAATTTATGATGTTCAGATATTTATGATGTACTCTAAACTAGAAACATTATTTTTCATATTTTTGTTGTATTGCTCAACAAATCTACTTTCCCTTGGGATAAATTGAAACCTATAATTTTTAAAATATGATTATAATATTAATCTTTAAAATATGATTATAATTATAATGTAAGTTGATTTATGAAACAATAGAAATTTAACTATAAAGAAAATGTATTTAAATTTATACAACTTACATAATTTATATATAAGCTTCAATAATCATTAAAAAATCACAATGTGTTATTCAAATCGGTTAAATTAATAGTTGTTAAAATCTTAGCAAAATTCATAGGAAAGAGTCATAATTTCAATTTAATATTTTAATATTATATTTTATAAAATAATAACTTTAAGGGGTATTTTTTATAATAAAAAAAATTATTTTTTATAGGTATATAAATAATATGTATGTTAATAAATGATTTTAATTTAATTATTAATTTATTAATTTATATATCTAAATATATATATAATTTTAATATATATATATATATATAAAGCAAAATTGGAATAAAAATAATATTTTTTAAGAGATGAAGTTGCGATTTTTATTACATAAATAAAATTAAAATTAAATAATATTATAAAATATATAATAGTGAAAGATATTATGTGGAATTCGATTTTTTTATTATCCTTTTATTAAAATTTAAAATTATTTTTAATTGAATGAAAACTTTTATATTTTTAATAAATTTAGTAACAAGGTTGATTATTGAATTAAGAAAATAATTAACTTCATAAACAATTTATTACTATTATAATAATAAAATATTATCTATTTTCATAATAATTTAGTGTGTAATGATATTTTTAAAAATAAAATTTCCCTAGGTAGGTGGGATGCCTATGCCCCAAAGTCTATATTATAAATTTTGTGAGATATACATTGTTTAATTGAATTTAGTGAGATGTATATTGTTTAGTTATAGGGTTTAGTTTCTATTAAATTATTCATTTAAATTCCATAAAGAGATTAAAAGTGGAAGCATCACGGGATAAATTGTAAATTTAGTTAACTATGTAACATTATACCGCTTATTATGTAACATTATACTACTTTATATGTGGCTTTGATCTTAGAGATATGTTTTTTTGAAGTATATTTGAGAATTTTAATGATGGAATTTTTCTAGAACTAATAAAGGGTGACTTCATCATTCATATATAATTATATTAGATTTATTTTAGTTTTGGATGTATTAATTATTGAAGAATTAATATTTAGAAGTGTAAATTTTTCTTTAACTTTTACATTCAAAAAAGAGGATTGAGTCTTGAGAGATTTCATCCTTCTTAATGTTTGTTAAATTCAAGATTAAGATGAATCTAAGATGGTTATCTTATTATGCGATATAAATCAATTAATTGGTGTAGAATTTAATCTAATTAAATCCTATATTTTGGAAGGAGTTGAAAATGCAAACTTTAAATAAAAAATCAAACGATCTAAAAGTAAAAAGATATATTCAGTTGATAAACACACAAGTATATTATAATAATAGAAAATTTGCTAATAATCCACAAGCATTAAGTCAACTATTTTATTATGACTATAGACATGTCTATTTTTGAATAAGGCTATTAGAATTTTAATTTAATTATCAATAATTTAGGTGGATGACAGAAATTTAAGTGCCATAGAATATTTTTAGTAGCATACACAAATCAAAGGTTGATATTTATTTCCAAAGTAGTTATGTCTTTTTTGACATTTTATTTAAATTCATTAATTAAAAAAAATGTCATACGAACAAGTGTGATGTGAAATGAATTATGGTTTTTTGAGCATGTGGTATAGATAAACCATGGTATTGGCTCGTGTTATTATAACTAAGGTTATACACAAATTAATAATTTCCATAATAATGTGGAGGTGAATGTCAATGGTTAGGGATATTGGTACTTGTTTTTTTTAATATATATGTTTAATTTATATATTAATTATTTTAATTATTACTAATATTTATTATTATTTTAAATAAATTTATCAAAAAAAAAAATTCCCATCTTTAAATGTATGATGAAGTATTTGGATTCTTATTATAGATTAATGATTATTGGAATTTAACAACCATTTAATTATATGGACAAATAATATTTAAATAATTTTTTATTAATTATGTAGATATGTGTGCTCTATTTTGGAATAAGGTTTTGAGAATTCTCATTAATTGAAGTATAAAAAATGTATGGATATTTTAGATTTAATACTTTGAGAATATGCACTGTAGTATGGATGAAATTAATGGTTTTCAAACCATTTTTCCATTTCAAAACTTATGTTGTATTTGTGACTTCCACTTCTTCTGTTATTCTCTTCGTTACAAATTCTTAACATTTTTTCTTTTCTTTTATTTTGTAAAATTAGTAGTACTCACTATTCATTCAATATTAACAAAATGCAGGTTACATCAAAATATAATTCTGTTGACCTCAACCTACCCATAGGAAACCAGGTATGTTGGCCATCTTAAAGAGTTATAGGCCATCCAAAACTTAAAGTGTTTAAAACAACCTCTTGCTGTCTTTAGAGGTCTGTTGTCTATCTTAACATAATTAAACATATAAAAACAATAAATGCTATCCGTAGTGTGCATATCAATAAAAAGTAGGAATTCAAAATATTCAATCTTCTTAAGAGCCAATAGGTGTCGGGAATTTGACACTCGACTCAGGCATGTCAACTTGGTGCAAATTTTGGAGTTGTTTATCAATTCGTCTGAGATAGGCGTTCTGGTGGTGCTCTTGTAGATGGATCTCTTGAATTTCTGCAGATTTCTGCCAAAATTGAGGTAACCTACGGATCCCCCCCAATCTCTTGAACTGTTACAATCGCCTTAGCCAATAAACATTTCAGGGTCTAGTAAATACGAATAGACTGTTGAAAAATAGATAGTCTATTGCAGGTATTACCAGGATCCGTTAGAATTGGATCCATATATTCCTCATCAAGGTCTTCTTCAACTTTAGTTTTGACATCTTGTTCCCATCTAGAAATCAGAGATTTAAATTGGCTGGGCATTCCTTCTAAATTAGCCTGAAACATGTTCTCCATAATTTATTTCCCGGATTTCTGTCCTCTTCTGTTTGTAGCCACTTTAGCCTTACCTTTATCTTTACCTTCCTTTCTACCTAACTAAGCTTTAACCATTTTGACTTGAACCTAGTCTCCCAGCAAATGTGTGTTTACCCAGCTCCACATCGGGATACTGGCCCAACGTGCAATGGCTTGCGGGTGAAAATTTCTAGGAAGACCTTGTAGAAGAACACAACATAACAATATGAAGGTCAAAAAGGTGATTTACAATGATATATTGCTGACTGGGAGCCAACAGTTGTCTATCAACCTGGCCATAAGTTATTTCTGGTTTCATAATTGGAGCCTCCCTTACGTCCAACAAGGTTGCAGCCTCCCGATTGTTAACATGGTTACTCTTCCCAATATTAACCCAGACCATAAAATTTAAGACCAGACTCGAAATAACCCCAATACTCTTTATTGAAACTTCTACCCCAGGCCAAAGAAAATATAACTTTCCTTACCAGCCCGAGACTTATGTTTCTGGCCAGACTCTAAAGAACCCCAATACTCTTAACTATAACTCCATTACAAACCCAGACCAAAGAAAAGAGAACTTCCCCTACCAGCTTGAGACTTATGTTTATAGTTTTACTCTCATTGGTGTTGCTAATGATATTGAAGAAACCACTAACAACCTTACTACTAGAACCAGTATTAACATTCGTTACCAAAATTCTAACTGCAAATTTATCATTACAGGACATGTGCTCAATTTTCCATAATTTCCGAATACCATCAAAACCATTGCAGAAGTAAGTATGAAAAATTCGAGCAGTAATTGCAATAGGGCCACGCAAAGGACAAAAATATGCAGGAGGGATATGAAACAAGCTTTCATAGTAGAAAGGAAAACATCCAGGGGTGGAAAACAGACATGCAAAGTCTTCAATATAACATGCAAAGTCTTTAATATAACATCCAAGGGTTACAGACAGATGTAATTCGATGTAATACGAACATGAAGAGTGAAAATGGGAATTAAACTGACGAAGGTCGTGGCATTGCACCACAACCTCCTCTGTTGTTTCCATGCCCAGAAGGTAAAACAAAAACCCGCCCTCTAATTGCAGAGCTGAGGTAGAGTCATGCAATTTGACCGGAACTAGTTTACATAACTCAATAAAGACCCAAAAATCATACATGCAAATCATATCAGTCATGTCGAACCCCATCACATTTCTCCTAATCAACTCCTAGTTATTGGGAGACTGGTAAACAAATTTTTGAAACAAGGACCGAAGACCCATAACATACAGACCAACAATTATCTTCATCACAAAGGTAAAATTACCAGGGAGAAAACTAAATACATACCTGCGCAGATGAAACACTAAGGTTGCCAGAGCTCGCACCTAATCCCACGTCTTCTTCCCAGTGTTTTGCAATCCCCTTTCTACCATACTCCAAGAACCGGCAGAGAGACTGTTTTTAACGCCCCCCCACATCCTCCCGCGTCGACGCTTTCCCCTAAACCATTCTGACATGCCTTGTTGTTTGGAAGGTTTCTTAATGATCTAAAATGGGTGGATTAATTGTTATGCTATGCAAGCACCTCCCACTCAGTTAAACAAATTATGATCTTGCTTATACTTGATTATGCAGAATTGAATTCTTGATTCAGGTGTACATATTTTAAACTATTTTAATGTGTAAGTGTGAGGAATTAAAACATTTATTTTTGTTGATAATAATCATGTACAAAAACCATAAAGTGCAGCAAATAATCATCAACACATAACAACAAATTTAATAAAGGATTTCACCCAAATGTCATGGGCTACGTCTCCTTGAGCCTATGCCAATTGACTTGGCTCTTTGGGATTATGATGGAAAATTTATTTTACAAGGTAGTTACTCAACTCCAGTGGTTATTTGGACCATACCATTGGTTTTATAATACCATCATACCCTTGGAATGACTACTATCTCTCTGAAGATGGACGTAGGCTCCCTTAGACTTGACCTCCACTGTTGGTGCCCTTAAGATTCCCTGAGCTTATTTGTGGCACTATCTCCCTTAGAAGTCATTTTCTGTCCCTGAAACCTTTTCTATTGTCTCTAGCATATATCAGACATCCAAAATAGACCATTCATTTGCTCAAAATGAGCTCTGACTCCCCAATCTAGGCCTCCAACTCCTGTTGGCCCTGGACTGCCAGAAACTTCCCTGTGTTGTGAAACCAGCTCCAAAAAGAGAAGAAAAGAGATATCAATGCCTTAGAAATAAGCCACTTCGAGGGGGCAACCTCAAATACATTACATGAATGAATAATTCTTGGATGATCCAAATTACAAAACCTCCTTTCTATATATAGGAGTCCATGGGGCTACATTGTAATCCTAGCCGACCTAACAATAATAATTTAAGGGCACAATAATAACAATATTAGGGTTACAAGGGTACAATAATAACAATAAGGGGGTTACACTAACAACAATAAGGGACTATACTAGTAATATAGGGACCTAACATGCCCCTCTCCTTCAAAAAAGTGTTGTCCTCAATGCTTGAGTAGCTCTGGGTGCTTCTGTATAAAATTCTCATCCTCCCATGTAGAATATTTAGTGGGTAAATTCTTCCACTTAATGAGATATTCTGAAATTGATTGATTCCGTAGCTGTCGAGTTCTTGTTTCCATGACCGCTTCAGGTTCCAATATGATGTTTCCTTCCTCATCAAGTTCTGGCAATATTGTTTGAACTGGAAGATTTTCACCTATAACTTTCTTTAAGCATGAAACATGGAAAATTGGATGCACTCGTGAAGAAGCAGGAAGCTCCAATTTGTATTCCATAATACCAATCTTTTGAAACACCTTGTAAGGACCATAGTACTTTGGCAATAATTTATTATCCTTCTTAGCTTGCTTGAGGGACATTTTTTTGTATGGTTGTAGTCGTAAAAATACCCAGTCTCCTACATCAAAACTTCTCTCGTTGCAATGTTGATTTGCCTGTTGTTTCATTCGATTTTGTGCCAAATTTAGGTTTTCCTTTAAGAGTTGGAGAACTTCTTGTTGATGCTCGATGTGATCTTCCACTGCTTTAACCTTCGAATTTTCTCTTAAAGATGATGTGATGGATGGTGGATGATATTCATAAAGTGCCATAAATGGGGTCATTTTTGCTGCAGTATGGAAGGAAGTGTTATACCACCATTCAGCTAGAGGTAACCACTTGACCCATTGTGTTTGTTTATCAGATACAAAACAATGAAGATGTCCTTCCAAAAATGTATCTACTATCTCAATTTGACCATCGGATTGAGGATGATAAGATGATCTATGAGCTAATTGAGTACCCAAACAAGAAAATAACTCCGTACAAAAATTTCCAGTAAAAATGGGATCTTTGTCGCTCACAATAACCTTTGGGTTTCCATGTAGCTTTTGAATTGTGTCCATAAATGTAGTAGCAACTGTAATTGCTTTAAATGGATGAGATAATACACAAAAGTGTGCATACTTGGTAAATCTATCAACTACCACCATGATGACACTCTTTCCTTCGGACTTAGGTAAACCTGTGATAAAATCCATTGAAATCTCCTCCCAACGTTGACTTGGAATGGATAAAGGTTGTAGAAGACCCGGGGTATTAATTGTCTCAACTTTATTCTGCTGGAAAACCAAACATTCTACCACAAAATTTTGAATATCAGACTTAAGGCCATCCCAAAAAAATTCTTTCTTCACCCTGTGGTAAGTTTTTAAAAATCCTGAGTGTCCTCCTAAAGGAGAAGTGTGCAATTCCAAAAGAATCTTGTTGTTTTAGTTGGGAATTCGTACAAAGATATAAGTGATCTTTGTACCATAAGGAATCATTTTTCCAACTAAATATATTAGATGTACTAGGATCTTGTTGCAACTTTTGAATGAGTGTCCACATGTCTTCGTCCTTCTTCCATTCATCTCTTGCTTCGGTTATCCAATCTGGTTGGATAATAGAAATGGCATAAAGCAATGCTTCCACCTCTTCATTCTTTCTTGAGAGTGCATCTGCAAAAACATTTAGCTTCCATTTTTTGTATATTATTTCAAAGTCATAACCCAACATATTTGTGACCCATTTTTGCTGCTCTTCTGAAGATAGTCTTTGTTCCAAAAAGTGTTTAAGACTATCATGATCAGTTTTTACCTTGAAGTGTCTTCCCATTAGGTAATTTCTCCATTTCTTTAGTGCATGAAGTATTGCTAACATTTCCTTCTCATAAATAGGTTTCTGTAAATACTTTCCTTTGATTGGATGACTTTCAAAAGAAATGGGTCTTCCTTCCTGCATTAAAACAGCACCAATTCCATTTCCTGAGGCATCACATTCCACAATAAAGGTTTTTGTGAAGTCTGGCGTAGCTAAGATCGGTGTTAGGCACATTGCCTCTTTAAGACGTTCAAAGGCCTTAGTTGCTTCAGGAGTCCATGAAAATGCATCTTTCTTCAATAATGTTGTTAGAGGTGCTGCTATTCTCCCATAATTCTTAACAAACTTGCGATAATACCCTGTTAACCCGAGAAATCCTCGCAACTGTTTTATGGTTGTGGGGACTTTCCATTCCTTAATGGCTTTAATTTTGTTAGGGTCTACCTTAACACCCTCGTGAGATACAATATGACCCAGATATTCCACCTTTTGTACTCCAAAGAAACATTTGGATGTTTTTGCATATAATTGTTTCTCCTGCAATAGTTTGAGCACCCTGTCAACATGTTGAACATGATACTTCCAAGACCTGTTGTAGATTAGTATATCATCAAAAAATACTAGCACAAATTTTCTAAGGAAGGGTTTGAAAATGGAATTCATCAACCCTTGAAATGTAGAAGGTGCATTGGTAAGGCCAAAAGGCATGAACAAATATTCATAATGACCCTCATGAGTTCGAAATGCTGTTTTTGGAATATCTTCAGTCTTCATTCTAATTTGATGATATCCTGAACGAAGATCCAACTTGGTAAAATAAATTGCTCCATGTAATTCATCCAATAATTCATCAATCACAGAATGGGAAATTTATCTTTAATGGTGAGCTTATTGAGCTCCCTATAATCCGGACACATTCACCACGATCCATCCTTTTTGTGTACCAATACTACGGGAGCAGAGAAAGAACTTTGACTAGGTTGAATTATACCCGCCTCTAACATTTCTGCAATCATACGTTCAATTTCGCTCTTTTGGAAGTAAGGATATCTATAAGGCCTGATGTTTGGAGGAACACTTCCCGGAATCAAATGAATAGCATGATCATGATCACAAATAGGTGGGAGTCCTTTGGGAGTTTCAAACACCTTGGAATGATTGTCCAAGACTTGTTGGAGATCTGCAGAAATAGATGATTTTGATGTTGGAACTTCTAGTGAGCATAATTGTGCAATTACGCCTCGTTGTTCTTTCTTTAGAAGCTTCGTCATGACATTAGAGCTTATTATCCTTCCTGGCTTCCCCGCAATACCCCGTAATTCGACTTCCTTTCCTTCTGAAAAAAATTTCAAGAAAAGTTCTTGAAAATTAAAAGCTACCGTCCCCAAAGATTGTAACCATTGTACTCCTAGTACAACATCAGCACCTCCCATAGGAATGGCAAGCATTGGACTAGTCAATACATATTCCCCATGGTTAGCTTGATATTATGGCATTTTCCAGAGCAATTTATAGTTCCTCCATTTGCAACCATCACTTGACATTCTGGTGTTGGGTATAGGAAACAATTCAATTCCTTGGCTACCTTACAATGAATAAAATTATGGGTACTACCTAAATCAATCAACACTATTACCTTTTTCTTATTGATATGTCCTTCTATCTTGAGAGTTTGAGGAGTGGTAATTCCTGCCAATGCATTACACGATATGGTTGGACTCATTTATTCTGCTTCTTGGGTTGGTTCCTGGTGTATATCCTCTTCTTGTTCATTTTCTTCTTCCTCTTCACAATCTATGTAAAATAATTTCTTCTCAGCACGCTTATGATCTTTAGTGTATTTTCTATCAAAACTGTAGCAAAGCCCTTTTTCTCTTTTTTCTTCCATTTTTTGTGGTGTCAACCTTGTAGGTTGTGGAAATCTAGGAGTAGCAACACTTCCCTCTTTATAGAAGTGAGTGGTAGGCTTCCTTGTCTCCATAATTTTATATTCAATTTTTCTTGCCAACCTAAATGCCTTCTCCAATGAATCATGTTCCAAAATGCGAACTTCATGTTGGATGGTATCCTTTAAAGTACCTATGAAGAGATCAATCCTGTGTTCCTCTGGAATATCAGTTACCCTTATATTCAATTTTTGGAAGTCCTCAATGTGCTCCCCCATTAAACCCTTTTGTTTGAAATTTATCAATTGGCTAAAGAAGGTGTTGCTCTTTTTATCCTCATAATGTGCTATCATTTCCTCCGTAAAAATTGACCAAGTGACAATTTTTTTATTGGAGCAAAGCCATCGATACCATACAAATGTATTTTTTTCTAAATGTAAAGTTGCAATGCGTACCTTTTGTGTGTTTTTCACATTATGGAGATAAAAATATTGCTCCATCTGTAGTATCCATGTTACAGGATCCTTTCCATCAAACTTCCTTATATACATTTTTGGAATATGGTGGTTATTCCCGCCAACATTAGATTTTATGAAATCACGATTAACATTTATTTTGTTCTCATCATGAGTTTCCTCTACTATATTTTCACCATTAGGAAACATTTCATGTATCAAGTTTGTCAAAACTTCCATGTCTGCTTTTATATCATTCTTCATGTTTTCCATTTTTTCATCGATCTTAGATTCCATGCTAGCTTCCATGCCATCTATCTTAGATTCCATGCCATTCTTCAAACCATCCATCTTAGATTCCACACCATCTATATTAGATTCCTTTCCATTCTTCAAACCATCCATCTTAGATTCCATGCCTCTCTTCAAACCATCCATCTTAGTTTCACACCTTTCTTCAAAACTTCCATGTCATTTTTTGTTTCTCTTTGCGAGAGAGAAATTTGTTGCACTTGCTCTTGTAATTTTGATATGTCATGTTGCCATTCTTCGTCTTCATGAAACATAGTAGAGCTTTCTAAAGGCTTAATGGGTGTTGAATTATTTTTAGGGGCCATTTTAGAATCCAATACTGATATCTATTCTACAATATGCCCTTGGAATCAATTCAACTTGATTCTTCAAACAAGACTTATGCAATCCGGAAACAAAAATACACACCTTTTACTTGCTTTTGAGGAGCTCGATATTGAAATTGAATTATCTCTATAATTGCAGATCCTCAATATCTGAAATTCATCCCTGCAGTAGCCCTCTGAATCTTATTTCAAATGCCACAGGTTTGATCTGATTTGGATTCTTCGAGGAAAAGTTATGTCCAATCTCCCACAATGACCCAATTTTGTATTGGTTCAGTAGAGAAAACTTGTACAACTTGCCACGTGTCGTTGTTTCCTCCTTTGGCTCTGAAATTGATAGACCAAAAAATACAATCCGTATACTTGCGGCCACTTTTTACATCATTCCAATCCAATTCTCAGAGAGAGAGCTATGAATATTTTCCCACGATCACCTCTTTGAGATGAAATTCAGAAGCCTCAAAAAGCCCTAACTTCCACAGATCATATCTCCGAAAATGTTGTGAATCAATATCTGAAATTTTGCGACGATGTTCCTCAGGATTGCGGCTTCAAACTCTAAAAATTTCAGCTTTTGAACTTTCGTAGAAAAAAATTTATTACGAAAATACCACGACGACCTGTTTAGGTTAAATTCAGGAGTCTACAAAATGACCTAACTTGCACAGATCATATCTCCGAAAATATTGCGAACCAAGCTTTGAAATTTTGTGACGGTGTTCCTCAGGATTTTGGCTTCGCACTCTAAAAATTTTAGATTCTGAACCTTCATAGAAAAATAGTTATAGCGAAAATTCCACGATGACCTGTTTGGAGCAACGAAACCCTCGAATCTCAAAGCTCTGATACCAAATGTTGTGAAAGCAGCTCCAAAAAGAGAAGAAAAGAGATATCAACACCTTAGAAATAAGCCACTTCGAGGGGGCAACCTCCAACACATTACATGAATGAACAATTCTTGGATGATACAAATTACAAAACCTCCTTTCTATATATAGGAGTCAGTGGGGCCACAATGTAATCCTAGCCGACCTAACAATAATAATTTAAGGGCACAATAATAACAATATGGGGGTTACAAGGGTACAATAATAACAATAAGGGGGTTACACTAACAACAATAAGGGACTATACTAGTAATATAGGGACCTAACACCCTGTGGATTCTTCAGCTCTAGAAGTCTTAAAATGGCTCTGAAAATCCCTCCAATGGATTTAGAATTTCCAAAATAGTTAGAATAGAATATTCACTTGCTGAAAAAGGCCTCTGGCTGCTCTAGTTAAGCCCCCAACACGTAGTGGCACCCTGTGGCTCTGGGCTCACTGAAAACTTCCCTGAAGCATCTCAGCCTTCAGAAGTCTTCAAAAGCTTCTGTAAATACTTCCATTGGATTCACAAGGTTAAAGATAGTTAGAATGGACTATTGGTTTGATGAGAATGGTCTCTAGCTGCCTTGATTATGCCTCATTCTCCTGTTGGCCCCTGGTGGCCCTTATGGCCCTTGGAACTTCTCTGAAGCAAAATCACACTCAGAATTCCTCTGATGACTCTGCAAATCTCAGAAATGGCTCTGGAATGTCTGAGAAAATCGAAATTGACTATTCACACCCCCAGAATGGTAAAAAAATGAGCCTCCAACTCATTTGTCCTGTTTCACCTAAAACAACTCCACTAAATGTGGAGTAATTTAGTTAGCTGGAGTTAGAATAACTCCTCCACCCAAATTGGCGTGTTTTTCCAAAACTTCCTCCTAGATAACCGTGACATTATTTTATCGGTTGGTGGTTGGACACATGTTCCAAACTACATAGTTATAAAACCATTGGTGGAACTCTGGATAAACTAGGGTTTCATTGGATTTAAACTCTGGTTAGCCTTGTGTTAACTTAACCTATGCGGAGATAATGGTAACATAACCGTTACCATGTGCCAAGTCGCAAACTGTAGATTAACCGTTGGAGTTATGGCACTGACTATTGCCATGTGAATGCTGAAATGGTTCCGGGTATGCTGGCGGGTGGTTAATGTAAACTGTGCGGAGAATGGTTTCATAAACATTTCCATGTGAATGCCTTTGCGGGGACCGCTGGCGGGTTGGGACCACCGGCTATCCACAACCCCAATACAACATTTCTCTAAACCATAACATAAGTCTGTCTCCTATAACTATTAAGAAACAACTTGTAGTGTGGTTGGTAAGACATACACATGTTGGTCAGGAGGTCTCGGGGTCGAGCCCCGTGGACCTCACCAAAATTTTCGAACGCAGTTCAAGGGCCACGTGGCCGCCTTAGGGCTAGCCATGTGTCACCTTCCAATTGGCCCACAAAATTAAACGTACAACCTTAAACCAATCAAATGCTAACACTTGTCCTCCTGTGACTGGCTCAGAAGGAATATTTCGAGGAATATTATTTTTGCTGAATGTACCTTTGACCAGTCAACCCTGGTCAAATGCCAAAATTTGCAGTTTACTAGGATTTTCAAATCACGATAAATTCTTCATACAGTGTCAGTTTTTCGAACCGTTCGCGGCGCCGAAATTAGGAAGACGAGATCTATTCATTCACTCAGGTTCGATACACTTTCTAACACTTTGAAATTTGAGATATCACTTAGGTCCTGATCCAAATTGGATCACTCCTCCCCATTTTGGACCCCAAAAGAATGATTACCTATTCAGTAGATGAGAGTACAACTCCCTCACCTTTCCAGCCTCCATCCACTTTGCCTTGCTTGGCTTAGTGCCTTTGAGCTCCAACTCGAAGGTAGTCAACACTTCCCCTCTTTGATACTCTTTTCCTCTTGTCAAGAATTGTATCCTCTTTGAGCTCATCAAGAAATTTCTGGCGAGAAATATTTAATTGAAGGTACTTGAACATCACTTCCTTGATCATCGAACAAAGGTAGCTCATACAAACATGAGTTTTCAACAGCAATACATGCATACATGACTGAAATTTTCATATGTACAAATGAATGTATGTCTTACTAGGTCAAGAAGTCAAACCACTTCTTACCAAGCCACTTCCATGGCGATTTTCCTTGCTGAAAATCTTCTTCTTGTGAAACATCTGGTCTCATATTGATGATGGAATATTTGGTTCCATTTTTGGCAATATTTTTATCCTCTTTCTTCAAATGCTTAGGATGATTAGTTGGATGTAGTGTCCAACATTGGGCAATGAAATGTCCCTTCTTCTGGAAATGTGTGCAAGTCTTTTGCATCTTCTGTGCACGTTGCCTTCGCTTCAACTGTTTCTAGTATGCCCTCATCCTCTTCCAGCATTTTGAAACTTCATAATACTCAAACCACAATATGAACAACAAATATTTCTTCCATTCATGCATGCATTTGTCATGCTTAACATAAACATAATTAACTTGACTATGGGAAGAATTATACCTCAAATGTTGCTTTGCATGTCCATATTTTTTACCTTCTTGAGGAGATGAACTTGAAGAGGTTCCAGCTTTCTTTTTAAGACCAAAATCAGTGTTCATGTCATGATAGCTGCTAGAACTCTCTTGCTCTCCATAAGCTACATGTCTATAAACATACTGCTGCAACATAGGCTTCAAACAATGGCATTCAACTTGAAAACAAACTTGACATGTTTGTGGGTTTGAACTTGCAACAAAAAATTTTCTTGGAGTTGTCTCAAATGCCTTCATGGCTATAGAGTTTTCGCCATAGGATTGAACATAGCCTAGACCAAACTTCTTAGGCCTTTCCTTAACCATAATAGGCTCTATCATGCCTTGTGCATGTTTTCCTAAACCCTTGCCTTCATAGCCCATTTTTAACATCAACTTGGACCCTATACCTCTAGTGTGTTTTTCAAATGAACCTACACATCTATCTAAAGAGGAATTTCAAGACAAATTTGAGTGATTTACATCTGCTTCTAACATGTGCTTGGTTAAGGTCTCTTGGGCATGATGGAGTTGCATCTCCATCTCATGCATTCTTTGAAGAAGTCCTTCTTTCTCTTTCTTCATAGCAATCGATTGCTCATGAAGTATAGTTCTTTCCTTTCCATCTTCATACAGACTTTGCACCATATCCTTCAGGATGTAGAAGTCCTGCTTTATCTCTTCATCAAAGAGTCTTGTAAAAGAGGAGGATTTAGAAACCTCACTTGATGAAGTTTTCATCCTTACGTAAATAAATTAAAGAACTTCAACAATAATTCACAAATCTTCAAAACAATTTGGCAAAGCTTCCTAACAATATGGTTGTAGATTCAAGCTCTTTTCTGCAGCTTGTATCTCTTCTTCAAGCAGCCTTTTTTGCAAACAATCCCTCTTGTGCTTCAAGGGTTTCCTTGAGGTCCTTTGGGTAAGGAGAATGCTCTTAGCCTTCTTCCTTCTTGTTCTCTTCTAGACTTAGCTAACAGTAGCTCCCCTTCACCTCTAGCAAACTCAAACTTGTAAGCATCAATAAATTTTCAAATAGTTAAATTATTTGCACTATTAAACACCTTTCAAGTCAAACAAGCAACCTAGTGCTCTGTCAAGCAAGAAACCTAGTGCTCTATCAAGAAAGAAACCTAGTGCTCTGATACCACCTGATCTGAAATGGGTGGATGACTTTTTATGCTATGCAATCACCTCCCACTCAGTTAAACAAATTATGATCTTTATTATACTTGACTATGCGGAATTGAATTATTGATTCAGGTGTATGTATTTTAAACTGTTTTAATGCTCAAGTGTGAGGAATTAAAACATTTTTTTGTTGTTGATAATAAGCATGTACAATAACCATAAAGTGAAACAAATAATCATCAACACATAACAACAAATTTAATAAAGGATTTCACTTGAATGTTGTGGGCTACGTCTCCTTGAGCCTATGTCAATTGGCTTGGCTCTTTGGGATTATGATAGAAAATTTATCTTACAAGTTACTTACTCAACTACAATGGTTATTTGGACTGTACCATTAGTTTTAGAATACCATCTTACCCCTGTAATGGTTGTTATCTCTCTGAATATGGAGCTAGGGTCCCTTAGACTTGACCTCTACTGTTTATGCCCTTAAGCTTCCCTGAGCTTCTATGTGGCACTAACTCCCTTAAAAGTCCTTTTTTCACCCCGAAACCTTTTCTACTGTCTCCAACATATATCAGACATCCAAAATAGATTGATCTGAAATGGGTGGATGAATTTTTATGCTATGCAAGCAACTCCCACAGAGTTAAACAAATTATTATCTTGCTTATACTTAACTTTGCGGAATTGAATTCTTGATTCAGGTGTATGTATTTTAAACTATTTTAATGCTTAAGTGTGAGGAATTAAAACATTTTTTTTGCTGATAATAAGCATGCAAAACAACCATAAAGTGCAGAAAATAATCATCAACACATAACAAAAAATTTAATAAAGGAGTTCACCCAAATGTCATGGGCTACGTCTCCTTGAGCCTATGTCAATTAACTTGGCTCTTTGGGATTATGATGGAAAAATTATTTTACAAGTTACTTAATCAACTCCAATGGTTATTTGGACTGTACCATTGGGTTTATAATGCCATCATACCCCTGGAATGGCTGCTATCTCTCTGAATATGGACCTAGGCTCCCTTAGACTTGACCTCTATTATCGGTGCCCTTAAGCTTCCCTGAACTTCTTTGTGGCACTAACTCCCTTAAAATTCATTTTTTTTCGCTGAAAATTTTTCTACTGTCTCCATCATATATCATACATCCAAAATAGACTGATCATTTTCTCAAAGTGAGCTCTGGCTCCCCAATCTAGGCCTCCAACTCCTGTTGGCCCTGGGCTGCCTGAAACTTCCCTGTGGCTTATTTGGCTCTATAAGTCTATAAATGGCTCTGAAAATCCCTCCAATGTATTTATAATGTCCAAAATATTCATAATAGACTATTCACTTTCTAAAAAAGGCCTCTGGCTACTCTGGTTAAGCCCCCAAAACCTAGTGGCACCCTGTGGCTCTGGGCTCAATGAAAACTTCCTTGAAGGTATTAGAGCCTTCATAAGTATTCAAAATATTCTAGAAATCCTTCCATTGGATTCATAAGGTTAAATATAGTTAGAATAGACTATTGGTTTGCTGAGAATGGTCTTTGGCTGCCCTGGCTATGCCTCATTCTCCTGCTAGCCCCTGTTGGCCCTTGGAACTTATCTGAAGAAAAATCACACTTAGAAGTCCGTTGATGGCTCTGCAAACCTCACCAATAGCTCTGGAATGTCTGAGAAAGTCAAAATTGACTATTCACACCCCCAGAATGGTCGAAAAATGAGCCTCCAACTCATTTGTCTAGTTTCACCTAAAACAACTCCACTAAATGTGGAGGACTTCAGTTAGCTAAAGTTAGAATAACTCCTCCGCCCAAATTGGCACATTTTGACAAAACTGTCATCTAGATAACCGTGACATTTATTTTATTGGTTGGTGGTTGGACACATGTCCCAAACCACACGGTTAAAAAACTGTTGGCGGAACTCCGGATAAACTCGGGTTGCATTGGATTTAAACTCCAGTTAACGTCGTGTTAACTTAACCCACACGGAGATAATGGTAACATAACCGTTACCATGTGCCAAGTCGCAAACTGTTGCGGTATTGTTGGTGGATTGTAGATTAACCGTCATAGTTATGGCACTGACCATTGCCATGTGAACACTGAAACGGTTGCGGATATGATGGCAGGTGGTTAACATAAACTACACGGAGAATGGTTTCATAAACATTTCCATGTGAACGCCTTCGCAGGGACCGCTGGCGAGTTGGGACCGCCGGTGGTCCCTAAACCCCATACAACATTTCTCTAAATCATAACATAAACTCGTCTCCTATAGTTGTTAAGAAACAACTTCTAGTGTAGTTGGTAAGACATACACGTGCTGGGCAGGAGGTCTCGAGGTCGAGCCCCACGGACCTCACCAAAATTTTGGAACACAGTTCAGGGGCCACGTGGCAGCCTCAGGGCTAGCCATGTGGCACCTTCCAATTGGCCCACAAACTTAAACGTACAACCTTCAACCAATCAAATTATAACACTTGTCCTCCTCTGACTGGCTCGGAAGGAATATTTCAGGGAATATTTTGAGGAATATTCTAGGAATATTCCCTGGAATATTCTTTTTTCTAACTGTACCATTAACCAGTCAACCCTAGTTAAATTCAAAAATTTGCAGTTTACAGGACTTTTCAAATCACGATAACTTCTTCATATGGTGTCAGTTTTTCGAACCATTTGTGGCGCCAAAATCAAGAGGACGAGATCTATTTGTTCGCTCAGGTTCGACACAATTTCGAACACTTTGAAATTTGAGCTATCACTTAGGTCCTTATCCAAATTTGATCACTAAAATGTAGTAATTAATTGTCATGGGTGGAGCTGCCCTCCTCTGTCAGCACGCGTCATGTCCTACTATCGTTTGGTTTTTGCGTACAGTTGCCACGTTGCACCATGTTGCTTCCCACATGGCACCCTGATTAGGGGTTGTGGTTTTTGTTGTTTTCACTTTCCATAATCTCTTGTAGAGTATCCAATCCAGTCTCTTGTTTTGTTTGATCCCAAGAGATATCTAGGATCCTGCCTTGATTGCTACATCCCCAATTTGCAAGTAGATCTACTGTCACATTACCTGATCGCCTAACATGAGACAGAATACTATAACTATTGCTAGGCATAATTTCCTTATTCTCCTAGATAAGTCGAGCTCTTCTCCAACTATGACTGGTATGCTCCCAACTTTCTCCTCTCTACAACTTTTGGAGTATATTTGTGACCATGGTCGAATCTCCTTCCATCACTAGCCTATGGTATTGTTCTCTTCTTACAATTATGAGTCCATGTTTAACTGTGTTGATTTCAGCTTTGTTGTTATTGGCATAACCCAACTCCACAGCATAAATCCTTCTTACTTGGCCCTGAGAATCTCGAAAAATTCCCCCTACCCCTGCTTGACTTGGATTTCCTTTAGAAACCCCATCATAATTAAGCTTGAGGAAGCCTTGTTGTGGTGAACTGTACTTATCTTTTACATTATGCCATCGGTTTGATTTTCCATGAGGTCGGGGCTAGCATTTGGGGCTTGACGTTTAGCCGAGCCAGGATATGTGTCTCTTGTTCATTCATTGTCCAGTCATCCAAAGTCCATTTTTTAGATAGTATACTTTCTCTTATATTTTGAACAATGGTTTTCCAAATTTCTGTGGTTTTTCGTTCCTCGTCTCTAAATGTACGCCTATTTCTTTCCTTCCAAACTACCCACATCAAGAAACCTATAGCCATTGACCAGACTCTATTAATGACAGGGCTCTGATATCCCCCTCATCTCCAATTTTCAATTGTGTGTTGGACGCTTTTTTTTTTATCTCTATCCGTTTGTTGAAACATTATGTATACATTCTGCCACAGATGGTCAGCAACGAAGCAACTGTTCAACAGATGTTATAGGGTTTCAGTACTTGTACCACACATGACACAAGCAGAGTGTCCCAGCATCCCTCGTCTTTGCAATTGATCCCAAGTAAGAATTCTACCATGACCTACAATCCATAAAAATTATTCAATTTTCGGCCAATGCTTATTAGACCAAACTCTTTGCCATAGCTTTGAATTTGGAAGTTGAACATTGTTAGCTTCAATGTTGTAAGCTTCTTGAATTGTAAACATGCCTTTAGTTCTATATCCCCACCATAGGATGTCATTTCCAGTGACAATAGGTAATTTTCTCGATTGCAATTCTTTCTCAAGATTCCCCCACTGTTGAGTCTCTGGAGCATTCTGCCAATGTTGCTTCTGCTTCCACTTCCGCCAATACTGGTCATTCTTAGCATCCCAACATTAATCAATCGTTTTGATATTTACTTGGTTCGTAAAGAGAAAAATCTCAGCAAGGTCTAGTCTATTGAACAATTTCTCTCTTTGCTGCCAAGAGTCCTCCAAAAACCGGGTTGTATTTCCTCCCCTGATTTCCCAAAAACTATGATCTCCCATGAGGTTTTTGTTTGAAGATGTTAAGTTCCAAATTACAGAGCTTTTAGGGGTGTTATGTACGTGCAATTTATCAATAATACTATGCGGCATGTCATATTTTTTCTCCCAGATTCTTTTCAAGATGTCTCTGCCTCCCTGTAACCACCTCCACCACATCTTTGCTCCCATTACCTGATTGAGTAGATAAGGGTCCCTAAGACCAAGTCCACCCTCCTTTTTAGTTTTAATCAGATTTTCCCAGGATAATAGAGCCCATTTACGGGTTTGTTGAGATCCTTGCCATAAGAACTTTTTAAAGATATTAGTCATCTCAATACAACTAGTTTTAGGGCCAGCCATCCCTGATAGTTGATATATGGGGATTGATTGAAGGACCAATTTTACAAGAACCACTCGACTTCGGGTATTGACAGCTCGAATAAATTAAATTATAAATAAAAAATGTGATTGCTATCTACATTTTTCAACCATTTAATTTATATTATTATACTGATTTTAATTATTTAATTTATATAATGGTATATAATTTTATTATTATAAAAAACCTTGATTAAAAAAAAAAACTACTTACTGAAAAAGAAAAATGTTTTGTCTACTTAATGTTAAACGTCTGGTAAAATAAAATAATAACAAATAATCTTTCGATTAAATTTCAACCTATTATAAAAATGAGAATCACATAAGCTCTGTCACGGCTATTTTAATTTATATATTTTAATTTATTTGAATCAAATTTCAACCTATTATAAAAGTGAGTTAGCATGAATCACGTCATGCTTGTGGTGGCTATTTTTATATAGATTTTAATTTATATACGTCTTGTAAAATAAAATAACAACCAATTATCTTTGAATTAAATTTCAACATAATATAAAAGTGAATAGCATGATTCATAAGCTTTGTGATGAGTATTCTAATTTATATGGTTACTTCAATTTTTATTAAAAATATGCAATTTTGATTTAAAAAATAAATAAATAAATATAACCCATAAAAGAGGAAGACGATTGAATATCAAACACCTTATAAAATAAAATAATAACAAATAATATTTGAATTAATTTTGAATTGACGGCTATTTTAATTTATATAGTTGTATTCACCACACAACCTATTAAAAAGAGGTTGACAAAATTTAGGTTGTATTTGTGACTTCCACTTCTTAACATTTAGGTTGTATTTGTTACAAATTCTTAACATTTTTTAACCATTTAATGTATATTATTATAGTAGTTTTAATTATTTAATTTATATTATAATAGTTTTAAATTATAATTATTTAATTTATACAAGTGTATATAGTTTTATTATTATAAAAATATCTTTATTAAAAAAAAACACGACTCTTGGAAAAAGAAAAATAATTTATCATAAAATAAAATAATAACAAATAATACATAAACTTTGTCACGGCTATTTTAATTTATATATTTTAATAATATTTGAATCAAATTTCAACTTATTATAAAAGTGAGTAGCATGAATCCCATAATGTTGTGGTGGCTATTTTTATATAGATTTTAATTTATATACGTGGTGGTGACTCTTCGACGTTGGACCTTTCAGTTCTGCAGGCGGTGATGCCTCTTCGACGTTGGACAAGTCATGGCGGTGAGGCGGTCAAATAATTATGCTTTCAATCAAAATCTTTATTTCATTTTTTCTTCAAAATACTAAACGATTGTCTGCTGAATATCAAACGCCTTGTCAAATAAAATAATAACAAATAGTATTTAAATAAAATGTGAACATATTATAAAAAGCGTGGCATGAACACAAAATATTATAAATTCAAAGTCCAGGCTATTATGCTACACTAAACGTGCCAAAGACAAGACAAAGCGACAGGATACACTCTCAGTATAACCGCGAATTAACCACGAGTAAGGGTTTGCACACACACATATATATATACACGCGCACAAGATAGTCCGTCAGTTGTTCGAAATTCTGCTGGTTTCTGAATCTTCATTCATCTTTCTCCCTTGCAATTTGTGTCAACCATCCTTCCCATTTCGATTTACCAATTAGCAATGGCTACATCTTTCTCCACTGTTGCGCCCTCCGCCTCAATTCCTGCTCGGTGGTATCAGATATTCATAAACCATCGCGGCGTTGACGTTAAGAATACCTTTGCCAGGTCTCTCTACCTTCGCCTTCTCCAGAAAGGTTTGAGGGCCTTTCTGGATCAAGAGGTATTGCAACCAGGATACGATTTTCCTTCGCAAATAACAGATGCTATTAAAACCTCTTCCGTTCATGTGGTGATCTTCTCCCCTCGATATGCTGAATCGTATTGGTGCCTAAATGAACTCCTCTTGATGTTGGACACAAAGGCTCCCATCATCCCTATTTTTTACCGTGTCACGCCAGCTGATGTTCGGTGGCCGCAGGGCAACAGTCTGTACGCTCAAGCCCTAGAAAGACTGGCAAACAAAAGAACTCATGAAGGGAACCTGCGATATGATTCCAATACCATTAAAAATTGGGCAAACGCACTTTCTCGTGTTGCAGACAAGAGCGGTTTTGTGTTGGAGGTTCGCAATGGGTGAGAGCTCAACCTTTCTCTTTCTCTAGATATGTAGCATTTTATGTTTGAAAATAGACGTTATAAACCTAATTTGTTTCTCACTAGTTACGCCGATAGGCGTAACCCCCTATCGGAAGGAGTATGTTTTGTGATTAGACTAATTAATTTTTTTGATCTGATGGTCAGGATTGGAAGATGCCGGTATATTCTGGTTGTCGCCACTCAATCCATGGATGAAATCTACCCCACTAACTTCCTTGCATATCTAAATCACGTGTTTAAACCGTACTTAAATTAATTTTTTACAAATCTTGATTAAAAATTTACTGTGCCATTTATTAATTGCCAACTATCAACATTAACAACTAGAAGGAAACCGAAACATTAAATTTTCTCCAAGGGTTGAAATCGTTTGGCAACCTGTCCGATGCCTTTCACGCGAGCCATAGTGGGCACAGGAAATGCAAGCGCTTCACAGTTGTTGGCCTCCATGCGCAATTCGGCTCGCGGCACTGCCGTAATGACGCGGTCGCCCAGTACAGGAGGCAACTGTAATGGCAGCGACAGAGGAATGCTTCCTCTTCCCCACGCACTGTGGTATCCCAACTGATAGATGCAGGTGCCCAGATGCTTCAGAAATTCACACTTGTGAAGCAGTTTCAACAGGTATTTGATTTCTTGATCTTCTTCTTTTAATTTCCTGAAGTGTTATCCTATTGAATTACTAGAACAGAACCATGATTTAAATTAACGCAATTTGAATTAATGCAGTTTGTGTACAACATGTATGCACTTGGGAAATATATGGACACAATATGACCAGACAGATTAAAACCATGATTTAAATTAACGCAATTTGAATTAATGCTATTTCTGTACAGCATGTATGCACTTGGGCAATATATGGACACGATATGACCAGACAGATTGAAACACACCACTATGTGGCCAGGGTGAATGAGGATTTCTTGCAGTGTGTTGTGTATGATTCAGATGCCAGCGATGCACGTCTCATAGGAAAGTTGGGGAAAGCCCATGTTTTTTTCTCAAGTTTTAACTGCAGTTGATCCTCATGTCAGTAATGATAACATATTGAATTCAAGTTATGGATGTTAAATTTGGGCACAAATATTTGTTGGGTTTCCAAGTGTGGAGTATATCATATCTGAGCGCTTGTTTGAGGCTCTACCTGAAGAAGAGCAGAAGCTTTGGCATTCTCACTGTTACGAGGTATGTGTCACTATATCATTACATTAACTTCGTGTGGCCCCATTTTGTGTATCTGAATATGTGATGGTGTGTAGCATGGCACCAAAAAAATACAAACTAGCCTCAATTTATTTTAAACTATAAATCTAATGTGCCGATAGCTCCTGCATCTAGAGGAATCTGAAACTGTGTTTTGAAATGGTTCTATGTTGTAGCCCTGTATGTTGGGATTTTGGGCATGCGTTGGCCTTAAGATTGACCTGTGCTATGTTAGTGATAATGGGCTTTTAGGTATGACACCCACAAAAATTTGATATCTTTGGGTGCATAACAAATTTAGCAGACTTGAGGTCTGTCTCTGTATTAACAGATTTAGCAGATCAAGGGTTGGAGCTGCCGAAACCATCCAATTGATGGGTGTTTGGATTTGGAAATTCATACGCTGTACGCCGCATCACATTCTTTGGCCAACTATACATTTGGATATGTGCTATTTTGGCTGAATTGCTGGTAACCATATTTGGACTTGTGCTTTTTTGTCTGAATTGCTGCTAACCAAAATTTCAAGAGTAGGAAATCAGAGTAATAGAAAACGCAAGTCGCTTGGACGCCACAGTGGCCAAGTTTACTTTCTATTATTCTGGTACATGTGTTATATATGTTATATTTCTGGGTTAGTGGGAAAAGTAAAATGGAGCAGTATTGGGTGCTTAAACCTCTGGCTTTCATGCAGATGGATGATCTTTAACCGTAGTACTCATCGACCCTTTTCTTTAAAGTATGGTTATTAGCATGCTTGGATTACCATCTTTGCGTGTGCTTTCGTTTCGTTTTTTTTTTTAAATAAAATATAAATTATATATAACATTGCATCAGGGTGCATTATATGTAAAGGTAATATTTTTATTTAGTTTAGGCGAGAGGAAAATTTATATTATTTTATATCTTTTAAAGTTAAAGAAATATTATTTTATTATTATTTATTTTAAATTTTTATTTAATTTAGGTGAAATGAAATTTTATATTTATTTTAAATTTAAAGAAACATTATTTTATTATTGTTTATTTTTTTGTAATTTAGAGTTAGATTAATGGATGAGTTATTTAGTTTGATTTAAGATTTTATTCTTATGCTAGAAAAGCTTGGAGAGAAGCCTCTCAAGCTCACTATAATTTTGACATCTTAAAAGACTAGAAAGGTCCATATTGCAACAAAAATATAATTGTATTCATTTTATATAAAATTTAAATATAATATATTTTTTATTTAAAAGATTTTTATATATTATTATAATTTTTTTAAAGAATTGAATGATTTTTATATTATAATTTTTTTAATAATAAAATTTGTGATTTAAATATATAATATTTAAATTTAAATTTAAATTTAATTAAAATATCAAATTTCTCAAATTTTATATAATTCTAAAATTTAATTTTAAACTGAAATTTAATTAATTTAAAGTAGTTATAAATTTACATTTTATAATATAAAATAATTATGTATATAAATAAGATCTAATTATGTATATAAATAAGATAGGGGTATATAAATAATATTACTAATAATACCATTAAATACAATATTAATAATATTATTAATAGTACTCATTATATTAAAATATATCATGAATTTTTAAATTTTTGATATTTAGTATTATTAAGAAAATAATATCTATATTATAATATTAATATTATTAAGAATATTAATATTGTTTAAAAAAAATATTAACATTAATATTGATAAATAAGAATAATAATATTTATTTTGTAATAATTAACAATAGAATTATTAATAAAAATAAATTTAAACTTTTATTCACTCTAACAATATGATTAAAAGTATTAATGATATTATCATTAATGATGTTAATATAAATACTATTAAGACTACTTTTAAAAATTAATAATATTTACATGCTAATCATTTTAATTAAATTTCGTTAAACATTTCCAACACACTAAATCAATGTCACTCATTCTCACTAGTGCTCAATGATACACAATTTTTCTTGGCCATAGTCATCCATGGGTAACCCTCTTAAACCATAATAATCCATCGTGAGCCTTAATTATAATTAATAATTATAATAATTAATTATAGTTATAATTGTTTAAACAGTTTAACTATTTATAATTAAAATAATATCTAAAATAATATATAAACGAATATAATAATATCTAAATAAGTATAATAATGGTTTAAGTAATTATAATTATCTTTTATTTAAAATAAAAAAAGATTTCGAGGCAAAAAAAATATATATTCATTGTAACCATATCATTAATAGTATTAATGATATTAAAATTAATATTGTTAATAGAAATATTATTAATATGAATATGAATAAGTAATACTAGTAATATTTACATTCTAACCATTTTAATCAACTATGGCCAAACATTGCCAACATAGTCTTATTCTCACCTTTGTTAAATGATAGAGAAGTTTGCTTAGCCATAATCAATCATGGTTAACCTTACTCAACCATGGTCATCCTTGGTCAACCATTGTCATCCCTCTCGCCATAGAAACCCCAATGTTTGATAACTTATGTTTTTAATAATTTTTCCCATGGTTGGACCAACTTGGACCAACCATGGTCACAGTTGGTCCAATTGTGACAAAAATTGTCTCAATGTTTAAATCAATTCCCTCGGGTTCACCAATTCCTTTGGTTTATAATATTAAACCATTGGGTTTAATAGTTATTTTGGTATATAATATGAAAAATCGATCAATGTCATCCATGATCAAATGTCACATTCTGGCAAATATTGTCTTAATATGAAAATCACCCATGGCCAGCCATGGTCATAGTTGGTCCAACGTCGCATTGTGACAACAATTGTCTCAATGTTTAAATCAATTCCCTTGGGTTCACCAATTCCTTTGCTTTATAATTTTTTGGGTAACGGTTGTTCCTTGGGTTCACCAATTCCTTTGGTTTATAATGTTAAACCCTTGGGTTTATTAGTTGTTTTGGTTTATGATATGAATAATCGATCAATGTCATCCATGATAAAATGTCACATTTCGACAAACATTGTCTCAATATGAAAATCACCCATGGCCAACCCTGGTCATAGTTGGTCCAATTGTGACAAAAATTGTCTCAATGTTTAAATCAATTCCCTCGGGTTCACCAATTCCTTTGGTTTATAATATTAAGCCATTAGGTTTAATAGTTATTTTGGTATATAATATGAAAAATCGATCAATGTCATCCATGATCAAATGTCACATTCTGAAAAATATTGTCTTAATATGAAAATTACCCATGGCCAGCCATGGTCATAGTTGGTCCAACGTCGCATTGTGACAAAAATTGTCTCAATGTTTAAATAAATTCCCTTGGGTTCACCAATTCCTTTGCTTTATAAATTTTTGGGTAATGGTTGTCCCTTGGGTTCACCAATTCCTTTGGTTTATAATATTAAACCCTTGGGTTTATTAGTTGTTTTGGTTTATAATATGAATAATCGATCAATGTCATCCATGATTAAACGTCACATTCTGACAAATATTGTGTCAATATGAAAATCACCCATGGCCAACCCTAGTCATAATTGGTCCAATGTCAGATTGTGACAACAATTGCCTCAATGTTTAAATCAATTCCCTTGGGTTCACCAATTACTTTGGTTTATAATTTTTTGGGTAATGGTTGTCCCTTGGGTTCACCAATTCCTTTGGTTTATAATATTAAACCGTTGGGTTTATTAGTTTTTTTGGTTTATAATATGAATAATCGATCAATGTCATCCATGATCAAATGTCACATTCTGAAAAACATTGTATCAATATGAAAATCACCCATGGCCAACCATGGTCATACTTGGCCCAACGTCGCATTGCGACAACAATTGTCTCAATGTTTAAATCAATTCCTTTGGGTTCACCAATTCCTTTGGTTTATAATTTATTGGGTAATGATTTTCCCTTGGGTTCACCACTTGCTTTGGTTTATAATATTAAAACCTTGGGTTTATTAGTTTTTTTGGTTTATAATATGAATAATCGATCAATGTCATCCATGATCAAATGACACATTATGAGAAACATTGTCTCAATATGAAAATCACCAATGGCCAACCATGGTCATAGTTGGTCCAAAGTTGCATTGTGACAACAATTGTCTCAATGTTTAAATCAATTCCCTTGGGTTCACCAATTCCTTTTGTTTTAATAGTTTTTTTGGTTTATAATATGAATAATCGATCAATGTCATCCATGATCAAATGACACATTATGAGAAACATTGTCTCAATATGAAAATCACCCATGGCTAACCATGGTCATAGTTGGTCCAACGTCACATTGTGACAACAATTGTCTCAATGTTTAAATCAATTCCCTTGGGTTCACCAATTCCTTTTGGTTTATAATTTGTTGGGTAATGGTTGTCCCTTGGGTTCACCAATTCCTTTGGTTTACAATATTAAACCATTGGGTTTAATAGTTATTTTGGTATATAATATGAAAAATCGATCAATGTCATCCCATGATCAAATGTCACATTCTGACAAATATTGTCTTAATATGAAAATCACCCATGGCCAGCCATGGTCATAGTTGGTCCAACGTCGCATTGTGACAACAATTGTCTCAATGTTTAAATCAATTCCCTTGGGTTCACCAATTCCTTTGGTTTATAATATTAAACCCTTGGGTTTATTAGTTCTTTTCGTTTATAATATGAATAATCGATCAATGTCATCCATGATCAAATGTCACATTCTGACAAATATTGTCTCAATATGAAAATCACCCATGGCCAACCCTGGTCATAGTTGGTCCAATGTCGGATTGTGACAACAATTGTCCCAATGTTTAAATCAATTCCCTTGGGTTCACCAATTACTTTGGTTTATAATTTTTTGGGTAATGGTTGTCCCTTGGGTTCACCAATTCCTTTGGTTTATAATATTAAACCCTTCGGTTTATTAGTTTTTTTGGTTTATAATATGAATAATCGATCAATGTCATCCATGATCAAATGTCACATTCTGACAAACATTGTATCTATATGAAAATCACCCATGGCCAACCATGGTCATACTTGGCCCAACGTCGCATTGCAACAACAATTGTCTCAATGTCTGAATCAATTCCCTTGGGTTCACCAATTCCTTTGGTTTATAATTTTTTGGGTAATGATTTTCCCTTGGGTTCACCACTTGCTTTGTTTTATAATATTAAACCCTTGGGTTTATTAGTTTTTTTGGTTTATAATATGAATAATCGATCAATGTCATCCATGATCAAATGACACATTATTAGAAACATTGTCTCAATATGAAAATCACCCATGGCCAACCATGGTCATAGTTGGCCCAACGTCGCATTGCGACAACAATTGTCTCAATGTTTAAATCAATTCCCTTGGGTTCATCAATTCCTTTGCTTTATAATTTTTTGGGTAATGATTTTCCCTTGGGTTCACCAATTTTTATTAGTAAGATGAAACTACTAAGCCCATAGTTATTTTGGTATATAATATGAAAATCGATCAATGTCATCCATGATCAAATGTCACATTCTCGACAAATATTGTCTTTATTATGAAAATCACCCATGGCCAACCATGTTCATAGTTGGTCTAACATTGTACTAAATAATTGTCCTAATGTTTTTAACCAATTCCGTTGGGTCCACCAATTCCTTTGCTTTTATAATTTTTTGGGTAATGGTTGTCCTTGGGTTCACCAATTCCTTTGGTTTATAATATTAAAACCTTGAGTTTATTAGTTATTTTGGTTTATAATATGAATAATCAATCAATGTCATTCATGATCAAATGTCACATTCTGACAAATATTGTCTCAATATTAAAATCACCCATGGCCAACCATGGTCATAGTTGGTCCAACGTCGCATTGTGACAACAATTGTCTCAATGTTTAAATCAATTCCCTTGGGTTCACCAATTCCTTTGGTTTATAATATTAAACCCTTGGGTTTAATAGTTATTTTGGTTTATAATATGAATAATCGATCAATGTCATCCATGATCAAATGCTTACCTCCGCTTGATTTTCCTCTTAATATGAAAATCACCCATGGCTAGCCATGGTCATACTCGGTCCAACGTCGCATTGTGACAACAATTGTCTCAATGTTTAAATCAATTCCTTCTAAGCCACCACTTGCTTTGGTTTATAATATTAAACCCTTTGGTTTATTAGTTTTTTTGGTTTATAATATGAATAATTGATCAATTTCATCCATGATCAAATGACACATTATGAGAAACTGACTCTCAATATGGAAATCACCCATGGCCAACCATGGTCATAGTTGGTCCAACGTCGCATTGGGACAACCATTGTCTCAATGTTTAAATCAATTCCCTTGGGTTCACAAATTCCTTTGGTTTATAATTTGTTGGGTAATGGTTGTCCCTTGGGTTCACCAATTCCTTTGGTTTATTATTAAACGTTTGGGTTTATTAGTTCTTTTGATTTATAATATGAATAATCGATCAATGTCGTCCATGATCAAATGTCACATTTTGACAAATATTGTCTCAACATGAAAATCACCCATGGCCAACCATGGTCATAGTTGGTCCAACATCGCATTTTGACAACAATTGTCTCAATGTTTAAATCAATTCCCTTGGGTTCAACAATTCCTTTGGTTTATAATTTTTTGGGTAATGGTTTTCCCTTGGGTTCACCAATTGATTTGCTTTATAGTATTAAAATCTTGGGTTTATAATGTTAATCACACACTCGGTTTATTACTCTCTTGAGTTTAAAATACTATTTCTCAGGGTTTGTTAATTTCTTAGATTTTTCAGTTGAAAATATTAATTCTTAATTTTTATTAATCTTTATTGTTTATAATATTCATCTGTTAGGTTTATGATATTTATCCCTTGGGTTCGCTGATTCCTTTGCTTTATAAGATTAAACCCTTGGGTCGATTAGTTCTTTTAGTTTATAATGTTAATAATCTCGTTCGTTTATTAATATCTTATGTTTAAAATATTCATTCTTATGGATTATTAATTAATTAGGTTTTTTAGTTTAAAATATCAATTCTTACTGTTTATTAATCTCTTGTGTTTTTAATATTGATCCCTTATGTTTATAATATTTATCCTTTGAGTTCACCAATTCCTATGGTTTATATTATTAAAACCTTTGGTTTATGATGACATTGGGTTTGTATTATTAATTTTACCTTGGGTTTATTAATCTCTTAGGTTTTTTGTTTTTAAATATTGTTTCATATGGTTTATTACTCTCTTGAGTTTAATATTATTAATATATAAATAAATATTCAAATATTTATTAGTAATGATTATTAGTAATATTATAATATTATTATAATATTATTATAATAATATTAATATATTATTAGTTCTTTTGGTTTATTAATAATATAACCATCTATGATATTAATATATAAATAAATATGAAAATATTAAATTTTATTTATATTATTTTTATATTTATAAATATTTTTAATATATATTATATATATTTGAAGCTAATTTATAGTATGTATATAGTTAATATTTTTAATATATTAATAAATATTTTTAATATATATTATTAATATTTTTATAATATTATTAATATATATAAAATATTTTTGTGATTTTAATTATAATTAATATTACTAATAATCATTATAAATCAATATTCAAATATTTATTAATAATGATTATTAGTAATATTATAATATTATTAATATATATTAAATATATTTTAATATTTTAATATTTATTTAGTTATATTAATAATATTATAATATTACTAATAATCATTATAAATAAATATTCAAATATTTATTAATAATGATTATTAGTAATATTATAATATTATTAACATATATAAAATATTTTTGTGATTTTAATCATAATTAATATATTTAATATATTAATATTCTTATTAATATATAACATATATTTTTCAAGTTAATATAATAAATTTATTATATATAATATTTATTTATTGATATATAGATTAATGTGATGGGTAGTGGATATAAAATATTATGTATTTAATATTATAATATTATAATATTATTATTATTATTTTTATATTAATATATATTATATATATTTCAAGTTTATTTATAAGATGTATATAGTTAATACTTTTAATATATTAATAAATATTTTTAATATATATTATTAATAATATTATATATTATTATATATATATATATAATATTTTTGTGATTTTAATCATAATTAATATATTTAATATATTGATAATTTATTAATATATAATATATTTATTTCAAGTTAATATAATAATTTTATTATATATAATATTTATTTATTGATATATAAATTAATGATGGGTAGTGGATATATTATTTGCCAGATATCAACCAGCATTAGTTTTTACTAATGTGGTTGTGTTAATATATAATACTATCAATATATACATACGTTAATATAAAACAATTAATACAATTTATATTATTGTTGCAACCTATATCAATAAAATCTCAAATGTTTATTATTTCATATTTTCATATTTATATTTTTTTATAATTTAATTAAATAAGATCAAATTAATATATATTTATTATATTTATGAAATTATTTTTTTAATTTTATTATTTAATATTATTGTTAATATTGATACTCTTAATATAATATAATTAATTTAATTAACATATAATACTATCAATATATTCATACATTAATATAATACAATTAATACAATTTATATTATTGTTGCAACCTATATCAATAAAATCCCAAATGTTAGTTATTTAATATTTTTATATTTATATTTTTTATAATTAAATTAAATTACATCAAATTTATATATATTTATTATAAGTATGAAATTATTTCTTTAATTTTTATATAATACATTATATAAAAATTTATGGAATTGATTTTTAGTTGTTATATAATACATTATAAAAATTTATAGAATTAATATTGAAGTATGAGTGAGATTCATCCATATACAAAAAGGGCCATTCATGTAATACACATAATGAATATTATTGGATATTACTAAGTTTTCTTATTATTAAGTTTAATTTTTTCAATATTTAAGCTTTTTATTAATATTAATAAACATTGATAAACTTCTATGTTTAAAATTAACATATAAAGTATTAATATTCATATAAATATTATTACTATTATAAATATTTTGATGAATAATATTAATTAGTAAAATTAATATTGATTGATATTAATATTAATAATTTATTAATTTATATTGATATTAACATTAATAATAAATATAAATATAAAATTTCAAATTAAATAAGAAATTATTGATATTAAAATTAAATATCAATATCTTCTTTATTGTTAATTAATATTAGTATTAATTGATATTAATATTATTAATAAAGATATTTATATAATGGAATTTAGAAATTTATATAAAAGTCAATTTCTATATTTATACATTAATGTTAATATTGACGTTAAATTTCACATTTATACATTAATGTTTTCATTACTATTAATATTTTTATTACAAATATTAATTATTTAGTATTAACATTAGTATTACCAAAATTAATATTGATTGGTATCGACATTAATAATAAATATAAATATTTCAAATGAAATAAGAAATTATTAATATTAAAATTAAATATCAATATCTCTTTTAATGTTAATTAGTATTAATAATAAATACACATGTTAATGTTAAACACATAAATTTATATGAAAATAAATTTCCCATTTATAAATTAATGTGAAAATTGAAGTTAAACATCAATATAGATATTTCATTAAAAATAGGATTGATAACATTAGGTTTACACAGGTTCTATGACATTGGAATTTAACTTAATGTTTTTTTAAGTTCAATGACAATAGAATTAAAAAAATTGGTATTTTCATATCATTTGGTCCATGTAACATTATGCTATTTTATACCCCAAGGTTTATAAGATAAAGCTTTTTAATATTGAAAATTGTTTTAGGTTAATATCTATATTGAGCATCAAACATTTACATCAATATTAAACATAGACATTAATAGAGACATAAAAAAATACTTATTAAGATTAATAGTAAAATTGTGAGTTCTTTTTAATTATTGTATTAATGTTCTTGTGGCTCATATGATTTTATAAGTTATGTATATGTGCATTTTACTATATTTGTAGATGGAAAATTTCTTATCTATATTTATTATTCTATTCATCATTAATTGAAAATTGTTTTGTTGATATCATGTGTGTTTTCTTTTATGTTAGGTAATTTCCTTTTTTTATCATGGATCCAGCTATTTGGAGTTGTACTCCATTTTAAATTCTTGAAATTGTCTTCCTTTGGCTCCCTTTATCAGTTGTGATAAAGTTTAGCACTGTTTGTCAACAATGGAAGAATTCTTTACAAAATCCTTCTTTCTTCTTTCGTTGCAAGCATATCTGTACAAATGAATTTGGATTTATGGTTCCTTTCCTCAATAATGAAGACAATTATTTTGTTGCTGAATACCTTAATCAAAATGGGCACATATCTCATTTTGATTTGAGATTCATAGATTGAAGATACAAAGTAGAGTCTACTATTGGACCAATCATAGTTTTATCCTTACCAAAAAAATTCTCCCATTCACGAAACTATTTTGTAATGAGTCCATTTACAAAGGCCTTAAAAAACATTGGGCGAATACGAATTGGAGACTGGGGATTCTTTTTGTTATTGGAAAATGGAAGAAGCAACAAATATGACTGGGTTGCTCTAAAATATATCTATGATAGAATGCATTATAAATTTTATGTTTACAGTAGTCTTGAGAGGGTTTGGCGAAGGTTTGATCTTCCATTTTGTGGCACTTCAACCCCTCAGAATGGAGTGTTTTATAAAAGTAAATTGTTTTGGCTCTACCTCGACACAGAGTATGAATATTATCCTCGATATGGTTATACAATCTACTGGTTTGATGTAATAAAAAATGAATGGGGATTTTCATTTGTTCCAATCACTCACATACGGTGTATGTCATTAGAAATATGCAAGAATTAGTTGATATGTCTTATCGATGATGGCTCCACTTCTGTATGGTCAATTGAAGAAATAGAAAATTTCCAATTTGGTCACCCGTGTGTTGAACGAAGAATTGACTACTTTTAGGATGATTGGGGCTTCAAATGGAAGTTTTTGGAAGAAATTTCTACAGATATAAATATCAAATGTCCTGGTTATCTCCCATTTAGAACATTCCAAGGTGTGGTTCTTATGTGAAAATACAGTGAAGTTCCTTTCCTATTATATGACATGATGAATGGCCTCTACTTCCCAATAGATATTGATAACTCAACTAATCAACAAATTCATGGATTTTGGTCTCCAACGTTGCAGGAGTGCAATGATTTTATCTTGTCTGGAAATGTTTTTGCAATTTCTCCCCATATGGATTCTATTGATGAGATTCCACCATTAGATATGGACATGGAGTCTTAGGCTATTAGTCATTTTATATTCTCTCTCTCGTTGTGGAAAATATTTCCCATTTTTTTTACTTTACATACTTTTGGGTATGTATGCTAAGACTTTAAAATTACAATTCTATGGATATTTATATGGCTCCATTCCGAGGGGGTGTCTTCTATATGTGTATGTATTGGATGTTGGATATTTAATTCCATTTCGATTTGCTTGAAAATATTTATTTTTGTGTCCCCTTTAGTTCTCTTAATTGTATTTGAATGTGTTTGGATGTTATCCATTTTTCTTTGTTTTTATAATTGTAATTACTGTGACTTATTTTATACATGGTGTTTCCATTAGTTTCTTCTCAATGATTCTCAAACAATGTTATATATTTAGGTTAATTTAATTATTTAAATTTATATTTTGATGGTATATAGTTCCAAATATTTAGATATATTTCAAATTCATATAATTCTTTTAGTATTCTTTTCCAATTATATGGGTTTCCCATTACAATTATAATATGAGACATGAAATTTTATCCTTTTTTGTTTTGGCCATTTCAAAAAATCCATTTTTCTTTTTAGCCATTTGGAAAAATAATTTTATTTTTTCATAACTTTATATGGTTGGAAACATACCGTATATGATTTTAATTTTTTTATGTGGTTGGAAAAAAAAACGTGTTCCTTTTTCATTCTTTTGTGTTTATGTATATTGGATATATTATATGTTCCATGTTTATTGTTCTATAATAAATATGTTATTATTCGTAGTACACATGTCATCTGAAGGTACAAGAAAGCGTACAAGAAAAAGGAATTAGTCACCAACATCGCGTGACAAGTCCAATGAAAGTCGTTGTTTACGGTATAAACAAAATAAGGACACAGTAAATGAGAATAGGAGAGCTACAAATCATAGAAGTATGAGTGAAACAACTCTTCAAAATGATTTTATGATTCCTCATAATTATTGTACTATGGATGATATCATGGAAAGAACATTTCCCCTTGATAGTTCATTGCCAGAATATGCTCCTCGTCAGCATAATTTTGTTTTTCGATGCTCTCCTGAAATTTTTTATAATATTAGGGAAACATCTCGCAATATGGAGGAAAATCATATTGATAACGTGGATGCAAATTTTCACCCTAACCGTTCTGTCTCTGCAATTGCGTCTTGTGAGAAAGGCCAAAGGTTGCAAAATATCCATGGTGGAGGCAATGATGACATTGTATGTGATGACTTGGATGATAGCTTGATTGGCCATTTGTTTGATAATTTGGATCCAGCTGGTTGAAAAATCGTATCTTCCAATCTCTCTTATAAAAATAATGTTGTCCCACGAACAAAATCAGTCATGCCTGATAGCATTTCGCGAGGAACAATGGAGGTATCCCAATGATATCTTTACAGTTGCTACAATAGTGGTGGTTTTATTACATTCCTCTATTTACATTTTTTTTACTAAACTGACAAGGTATTTTATTCTCTTGGAATATGATACACCTCATTTTAATAGATGTCTAGAAATTATCTCCCCAAGTATTCCATCTACTAATTTGAGAATTGAATATGAAGCACGTGATAACCTTCCACTGCATTCTCCTTGAAAATGAAATTGACAAAACTAACGTTAATGTTCAATGTATTTGATTTGATTTTTCATTTTTTGAATTTTTGGTACATTGGACATGAATTTTATTGCATAATTTATTTTCTTCAAATAGGACACAACTCATTTCAATATAGGCATACAAATTAACTTCGTATATGTTCCATCTGCTGATGATATAAGTGAAGAGGAACCATCTCATAACGTTCATCCACATCACCAAAAAAATGTAAATGTTGAATGCATTCGATATTTTCCTCCTTTTTTCATTTATTCTTAGTTGTACAATTTTAAATCTTTATTTTCTGGACATTTAGTTTTATAAAGACTTTTATTTTGCTTTAACAGGAAACAACTAATTTGAATAGAGGTGTCGAAACTAACTCCCCAAATGTTATATCTACTGAAGTTAGAAGTAGAGAGCAACCATCTGGTACACTTCATCCACATCGCCAAACAAATGTAAATATTGAATGAATTTGATTTTTTTTTTTTTCATTTTTTCAATTCTAATTATTTGGACATTCAATTTTAAAAAAAATTATGCTAAAGAAACCTTATCATCCTCTCAGGTTCCAGAAGAGAAGACCATAAATTTGGAAATAACATGTCATGGATCTATTCCACATGTTTCAAATTTGGGAAGGGAATCTCATGGTGTTGAAAATCAAGTAAATTTTAGAATAAATTATATTCTTCCACATCAGTCTCCACATGGTCCAGCCAATACAAATCATATTCATTTTGATGAAAACATGATTATAGTGCATAAAATATTTCGAGAAAATATAGATAGCTTGTGAGTTGTCCAAATGTGCCACATCTACCAAGAAACATATCCTGGAATCTAGGTTTTGAGAGATTTTGCAGGACCTGTTTGCAGACGATGTAAGAGTGAAAGAGGTTCACATCATTTTTCTGGCTATAATGACATGGATCCTGGTGGGAAACCTCATATTTCAAGATTTCTTACTGAAGTTGAAGAAAATTTAATAGCATGTGTAAATCCTATTTTGCAAGTGACACATGCTCGAGGTGGGAAATACAATATAGCAGACACACAATTAGCTTTCCCCAAGATATTTCTACAATTGCACAAAGTCCTCCCCGACATGTTGAAGATCTTGAATTTGCAATTGTGAGGAGACATGATGCTCAGTCTAAATATTATGAATGTTATGTAAAAATATCTCGATTTATGGCTGCATTGCTTTTCAAAATTGAACATGATCAATATTATCGAGATGTTGTAATTGACTATGAGTCACTGAATGCTCTGCCCGAAAGTTCAACAGATGTCTCCTCCAGGATTTAATTTGTTGATTGTGACATTGCAGAATATGAGATCAATGCAGCTAATAATGAAGGGTTTCCTCTTGAAAATTTTCCCTCTCATCCTTCTTCTTTTGTTGATCACCTACCCAATGAACAGAGATAAGTGGAATAAATTAGAGAATTTCTTTACAATGTTGATTCTTCACATGTTCATGAAATGGATTGGCCCAGTATTGGAACGTCTCCGATGAATGAATATAATACTGAGGGGTTATTAGATATGGCATTCCCCACATTGTTCCCCATGGTGATGCTGATTGGTTGCAACGACGCATTTGTACTGTTGAAATTCACGAGTATGCATTGAATCTTCTTAGATACTATGATGAAAGGTTTGGAATCCATCCTCGCTTCCAATATTACCTATTGAAAATGATAATGAGGCATCATAGCCAAACAACAGCTTCAATTTTTGTGAAGAAAAATTTACATGATAACTCACTGACAACAATTGAAAAATTGCGTCAGCAACTTTCTGATTTACCAGATAATAAGTGGGTTGAGCATCTTATGCGGTTTGGGTCTTCTCTAAGAGGTACATGGGCATAATGGACTAAATTTTGGGCTGAAATGACTGACATGATTACTCAGTTGGGATGCCCATCTTTGTTTTTTACTTTGAGTGCAGCTGACACAAAGTGGCCAGAGCTACATAGCCTCATGCTTGTACCCTCACATTCTCATTCCTTAAATGAGAATTGTATGAAAATTGAGAATGTTATCGAGTATTGTTGCCACATTTATGTACCATAGATTCAATATATTTCGAGAGGAAGTTATCCGAAAATATCTTAAAGCTAAAGACTTCTGGTACAGGTATGTTTTTTTTAATTTGTTTTCTATTCATTGTCAACTTCTTATTAATTTTCTATTTATATTTTTTGTAGTAACTTTGTATTCATTTTCTTCAGATATGAGTGGAAACATAGAGGTTCAACACATATCCATGGTTTCCTATGGTTGCAAGGAACTCCTAACATGGAAATACTTGATTGGTCAAATGATCGTGATTTACAACATGCAAAGACATTCTTTGACAATGATGTAACTACATGGACACAATGTGAAATACATCGTCGCAATATAATGGTTCCAAGAAGTCTCAATGATGACCCTTGCGTATCGAATACTAAACAGATTTTCTCTTGCAATCCTCATAATGATTATGAAGAATTTTTGAACCGTGTCCAAAGGCACACAAAGTGTAGTGTAGATTCTTTTTTGCAAAAAAAGGGAATTATTCTCACTTGTCGGTACAATGCTCCATGGGATCTTTCTGAGGAATCAAGATTGTTCATAGATGATCAAGGAAGAAAAAAATATGACCTAGTAAGAAATGATGATAGGCTTAAGGTACATAACATTGACCTTCTAACAATGTGGCGTGAAAATGTTGATTGCCAACTAGTGCTTTCTCGGCATGTTGTCCTGAAATATATTGTTAAGTATGCATCAAAAGCAGAGAAAAGGTCTGAAAGTTATCATGATATGTTAACTATAATTTCAAATTCTATTGCCTCTGAGGATCATGCTTTATGTGCTTACAGAAGGTTTCTTGCAGAAACAATTGTTGAATGTGACATTGGAGCACAAGAAACATGACATATGTTGCTTAAGCTACCTCTTGTTGTTTGTAGTCGAAAATTTATTTCATTAAATGTTGGAAGAAAGGTTTTTAGGAAAATATCAAGGGATGGCATGCAATGTTCATCTGAAAATAATTCTGTTCAACATTATCAGAAGAGGCCTTTTTTTCTTGAACATCTATCTTTGATAGAAACAACAAGATCTTCGACATTTGATAGCAAGCATAAAAGAGATCCCTGGAAGCCTAGAGATGTTCATGCGATTGTTTAGGTTTGGCCATAGTTTATTCTATTCCTAGTGAAGGTTCAGAGAAATTTGAAACCTTTTGCTGGACAAAATTTCTCTTCTACAAGCCATTTCATCACATTTTTGTAGATATTAGGCTTTGAATTGAAATTATTGTTGAAAATTGGAGGAATTTCTGATATCGAGCATGGCATGTTGATCGAAATCCATCAATTGTTGAAAATATTGAAGATGGAGAAGATGGTGATTTTTATAACCAGGAAATGAATCTTGAAGATGATTTTCAAGAGTGGAAACTTTTCTCTCACTTGTTTCCACCAAGTAATGTCAATGTTTCTGATATTCACACCCTTGGTCGAAGGGATTTTGATATATCCTTTGACTGGGAAAGTACAACTATTTCTAATCATCTGGCTAAAGAAGCTATTAATTTTATAAGGAATGGAATATCAAGGGGTGATATTGTTGACCTTTCAAATAGAACATTTTCTTCTCCAGATTCATTGGCAGAAAAACAACGACTTTCTTTTGAATTTATTTTAAGGCATTTTGCTGAATATGAGATTCGTGAAGCTCTTCTTATGATTGTTTAGGGCACTGCATGCACTGGAAAGTCTTTCCTTATCTATTGTATTTTTGAAGCTCTTTCTAATCCGTCAAGTAATGGAAATTTTCCTTTGCTTCTTCTTGACCCAACATGAATAGCTGCTTTTAATATACATGAAAAAACAATACAATCTACTCTAAAAATATTGATTGAAGATATGAAACCACTACAGGGTCAATCAATTGCAGTACTCCAAGAAGAAATGAGGCACATTTGATATATATTGATTATGAAATGAGCTTTTTACGATCAATTTTATTCATGCAAATAGATGCTCAATTACGAGAAGCATTTCTAGAGAAAAGGAATTGTCCTTTTGGTGGCAGATCCATCATTCTTGTGGGTGACCTTGGCTAGCTACCTTTTGTGAGAGAGAAGCCTTTGTCTGCAAGTAATATAGCAGGGAATGTCTTGTGGAAAAAATTCAACATTCTTGTCACTCTTGACACAATATTTCACCAACAAGGGAGTAATGAGAAACAATCTTGTTTTTGTAGATTCCTCAATAACATAAGAAACACAGAACCTGTTCTTGATGATTGTGACTTTCTTATGTCCCAGGCTGATATGAGGTTGCATCCTAGAGAAAGCGATTTATTTAATGCAGCAATTCACATGTTTCCAACAAATAATTTGGTCTCCTTCCATAATAGGCATATGCTTAAATCATTAAATTCTATAATTGCATGATGTATTTTTGTGAATTCAAGGCGTTTAGAAATCAGTGGTGTTGATGATGATCAACTAGACCATGAAGTTCTATTGTGTCATGGCCAACGTGTTATGTTGAAATGTAATTTGTGGGTTGAAGCTGGTTTGGTGAATGGTGCACTTGGGTATGTGAAGGAAATACTTTATATGCCTACCTCTAAGCCACTTGAGCTTCAAATGTTCACAACTATTATTTTTTATAAGTATGTTGGTATTCCGTTTAATGCAAGCAATCCAAACATCGGACCTATCACATTAGTGATAAGAGGAAATTGAAAAAAAATTCCTTTAAAGATGGCATGGGCTCCTACAATTCACAAGTCACAAGGTTTGACTTTAGAACGAGTGTCAATTGATATCAGGAATAAAGAGCAACAAGGCTTTCCCTTCACAGCCATATCAAGAGTGAAATCAAAGATAGTGCATATGTTACAATTAGGAAGAAAGAAGAGGAGTGATTAAAGTCCATATCATTATGACGTGCAACTATTGATACTTTTAGCTCTTTATAGAATTTTTTTTGAATTTCTTTTATTGTCCTCTTTATTTACATTTAATATAATAATGCTTTTGATATATTAATGAGATGAATACATTCATCAAATTCATAGTACTATTTTGGAATGTTGTTTACATCATTTTTCATGTTTTTTAATTTTCTTATTTCGTTTAAGTGGTTTTTGTTATTTTTCTTGCAATGAACCATTCAGAGATAAAAACCAGTTATATGAGCCAATCATTAAAAATCAAGATGGAATTCCTATCACTGTGACATGCAACTAATAGTATTGTGACATATTTATAGAATTTTTTTTAATTGCTTTTATTGTCCTCTCTATTTTCATTTAGTATAATAATTATTTTCATGTATTAATGAAATGAATACATTCATGAGATCCAATATAGTAATATATGAGAAATTTCTTACATCATTTTTCATGTTGTTCAATTTACCTCCTTTTTTTAATTCGTTATTGTTCTTTTGTTTACAATAAACCATTCAGGCATATACAACGAGTTATATGAGCCAATCATTAAAAATCAAGATTGAAGTCCATGTCCCTATGACATGAAACTAAAAATACTTATCAATGTGGTTTTCTAAATATGTTGTGGTTTTGTTCAATGAAAACGTATTTATATTTGATAATAATATTAAAATAAAATTAATATATACATTGAAATTAATTTAAATACAAATATAGAATTACTAACATTATTAATATTTCATTTTAAACATTAATTTTAAAAATTTGTGATTTCTTGTTGATTATTGTAATAGATGTCATATCACTCATTTGATTTTATAACTCATTTCATGTGTACAATATGTATTTCTAATGAGGTTTATAGCATGACGTTTTTAGGATTAAGTTTTTTAACAACAATACAAATGGGGTGTTCTATATATATATATATATATATATGCCTAGATGTTTCTATCTCTTTGTGTATTAATTTTATTTTGTTGTTTTTCATTTCAAATGCATATATGGATAATAATGATGGCATGTATTATAATCAAGCAGTGGAGAATATTTCTAGACTGATCAGTTTTCTTTCTCACCTTCGGAACAAGCTCGATAAAAAACATGGCTTCCATCCTGCTTTTATTGATGAGCATCTTTGTGTGCTAGATGAAATGAAAATTAATGTAAAATACTTCTTGCATGTGCACATGAGGGAGGCTGGGAGAAAAACAAGAAGGGATTGGTTGGAAAGCATTAAGTATCATGATCATTATCCTGTTGATTTGAATGGGTGTTCCTTTTGTGGTCAGTTTGGTTGTGTTCTCGAAGAGGCTATCTGATAAATGATCTTTGATGGAGAGTTTTGAGTCCATTTTTTTTGTGGGATTTCTTTATGTAAAGACAACAAAAAACATATGTTAATTTCAATGTTATTTTTTTGGTTTCACTGATGGCAGAATTGAATATCACTTTAGTTTATTAATTTATTCGGTTTATAATATTAACAATCAGTAACGCTGATTGATCACTTGCAGTTTATCATAATAATAATCATGTGACTCTAAAATTCCTCTCTATTTAAAATATTGGGTCGTATTCTTTATTAAGCTATTTGTATTTTTAATATTGTTCCCTTCGCTTTATTGGTCCCTTAGGTTATTAATATTTTTCCCTTGGGTTCACCAATCACTTGGGTTTATAATATTAAACCCTTGGGTTTATTAGTTCTTTTGGTTTATAATATGAATAATCCCTTGGGTTAATTATTAGTTTTTATTAATTTCTTCGACTTGAGTATTTTTTTATTAATTTTATTGATCCTTCAAATTTATTAATCACTGGAGTTTATTAATAATTTTTGTTTCTAATACTAATTTGTTGGGTTTATAATATTAATAATCCCTTCAGTTTATTGATGTTCTTTTTTTATAATATTAATAGTCCCTTTGGTTTATTGATGTTTTGTGTTTATAATATTAATATTTCACTGTATTTGTTGATCCATTGGGTTTATAACATTGATTCCTTAATTTTTCGGATTCTTTCGGTTCGTAATATTATTCCCTTTAGTTTATTAAATCCAAATATTGGATTTTAAATATTTTTCCTAGAGTTTAATACTAATGCATTTTCCAATTGCACATTATGAAAAACACTGACTCAATATGAAAATCAACCATGGGAAACCATTGTTAATTAGCATTAGCCATAGTCGATCAATGTCATCCATGATCAAATGTCACATTCTGACAAATATTGTCTCAATATGAAAATCACCCATGGCCAACCATGGTCATATTTGGTCCAACGTTGCATTGTAAAAACAATTGTCAATGTTTAAATCAAGCATGGTAAACCATGTTTATTCCCCTCGGTTTATAATATTAATAATCATTTCACTTTATCAATGATTTTTATTTAAAAAATTGATTCCTAAGATTTATTAATCTCTTTATTAATCATGTGAGTTTCTCATTCATTTGCATTTAAAATATTTATTCCTAGCCTTTACTAATCTTTTTTGTTTTTTATATGTATCCCTTCGCCTTGTTGATCTCTTATGTTTTTAATATTTTTCCCTTGGGTTCCTCAATTCCTTTGGTTTATAATATTAAGCCCTTGGGTTTATTAGTTCTTTTGGTTTATAATATGAATAATCCCTTGGGTTAATTATTAGTGTTTATTAATTTATTCAACTTGAGTATTTTTTTATTAATTTTATTGATTCTTCGACTTTATTAATCACTTGAGTTTATTAATAATTTTTGTTTCTAATATTAATTTGTTAGGTTTATAATATTGATAATCACTTCGGTTTATTGATGTTCTTTTTTTATAATATTAATAGTCCCTTTGCTTTATTGATGTTTTTTTTTTATAATATTAATATGTCATTGTATTTGTTGATCCATTGGGTTTATAACATTGATTCCTTAATTTTTTGGATTCTTTCGGTTCGTAATATTATTCCCTTCAATTTATTAAATCCAAATATTGGGGTTTAAATATTAGTCCTAGAATTTAATACTAATCCATTGTCGAATTTCACATTATGAATAACACTGAATCAATATGAAAATCAACCATGGGAAACCATTGTTAATTAGCGTTATCAATAGTCGATCAAACTGATCCATGATAAAATGTCACATTCTGAGAAATATTGTCTCAATATGAAAATCACCAATGGCCAACCATGGTCATAGTTGGCCCAACGTCGCGTTGTAACAACAATTGTCTCAATGTTTAAATCAAGCATGGTAAACCATGTTTATTCCCCTCGGTTTATAATATTAATAATCATTTCACTTTAACAATGATTTTTATTTAAAAAATTGATTCCTAAGATTTATTAATCTCTTTATTAATCATGTGAGTTTCTCATTCATTTGCATTTAAAATATTTATTCCTAGCCTTTACCAATATTTTTTGTTTTTTATATGTATCCCTTCGCCTTGTTGTTCTCTTATGTTTTTAAATTTTTCCCTTGGGTTTCTCAATTCCTTTGGTTTATAATATTAAACCCTTGGGTTTATTAGTTCTTTTGGTTTATAATATTAATAATCCCTTCTGTTTAATAATTAGTTGATTTTAAAATTAATATTGATTCTTATGGTTTATTAACTTCTTAGGTTTTTGAATTTAAAATCTTTATTCTTAGGGTTTGTTACTCTCTTCTGTTTTAAATATTGATCCCTTGGCCTTATTGATTCCTTAATTTTTCGGATTATTTTGGTTCATAATATTATTCCGTTCAGTTTATTAAATCCAAATATTGGGGTTTAAACATTAGTCCTAGAGTTTAATACTAATGCATTGTACAATTTCACATTATGAAAAACACTCACTCAATATGAAAATCAACCATGGGAAACCATTGTTAATTAACATTAGCCATAGTCGATCAATGTCATCCATGATCAAATGTCACATTTTGAAAAAATATTGTCTCAATATGAAAATCACCCATGGCCAACCATGGTCATAGTTGGTCCAACGTCACATTGTGACAACAATTGTCTCAATGTTTAAATCAAGCATGGTAAACCATGTTTATTCCCCTCGGTTTATAATATTAATAATCATGTGACTTTATCAATGATTTTTATTTAAAATATTGATTCCTAAGATTTATTAATCTCTTTATTAATCATGTGAGTTTCTCATTCATTTGTATTTAAAATATTTATTCCTAGCCTTTACTAATTTTTTTTTGTCTTTTATACATATTCCTTGGCCTTGTTGATCTCTTATGTTTTAAATATTTTTCCCTTGGGTTCCCCAATTCCTTTGGTTTATAATATTAAACCCTTGGGTTTATTAGTTCTTTTGGTTTATAATATTAATAATCCCTTGTGTTTATTAATTAGTTGATTTTAAAATATTGATTCTTATGGTTTATTAATTTCTTAGGTTTTTGAATTTAAAATATTTATTCTTAGGGTTTGTTACTCTCTTGTGTTTTTAATGTTGATCCCTTGGCCTTATTGATAACTTATGTTTTTAATAATTTTCCCTTGGGTTCACCAATTCCTTTGGTTTATAATATTAAACCTTTGGGTTTATTATTTCTTTTGGTTTATATTATTAAACCCTTGGGTCTATTATTTCTTTTGGTTTATATTATTAATAATCCCTTGGGTTTATTAATCTCTTGAGTTTAAAATATTAAATACTATCGTTTATTAAATTCTTAGGTTTTGGGTTTAAACTATGTTAATTTCAATGTTATTTTTTTGGTTTCACTGATGGCGGAATTTAATATCACTTTAGTTTATTAATTCAATTGGTTTATAATATTAACAATCAGTAAGGCTGATTGATCACTTGCAGTTTATCATAATAATTATCATGTGACTTTAAAATTCCTCTCTATTTAAAATATTTGGTCGTATTCTTTATTAATCTATTGTGTTTTTAATATCGTTTCCTTCGCCTTATTGGTCCCTTACGTTATTAATATTTTTCCCTTGGGTTCACCAATTCCTTTGGTTTCTAATATTAAACCCTTGGGTTATTAGTTCTTTTGGTTTATAATATGAATAATATGTTGGGTTAATTATTAGTGTTTACTAATTTCTTTGATTTTTATATTTTTTTTTATTAATTTTATTGATCATTCGACTTTATTAATCACTTGAGTTTATTATAATCTTTATTTCTAATACTATTTTGTTGGGTAATATTTTTCCCTTGGGTTCACCAATTCCTTTGGTTTATAATATTAAACCCTTGGGTTTATTAGTTCTTTTGGTTTATAATATCAATAATCCCTTGGGTTAATTATTAGTGTTTATTAATTTCGTCAACTTGAGTATTTTTTTATTAATTTTATTGATCCTTCGCCTTATTGGTCCCTTAGGTTATTAATATTTTTCCCTTGGATTCTCTAATTCCTTTGGTTTCTAATATTAAACCCTTGGGTTATTAGTTCTTTTGGTTTATAATATGAATAATACGTTGGGTTAATTATTAGTGTTTATTAATTTTTTTGGTTTTTATATTTTTTTTAATTAATTTTATTGATCCTTCGACTTTATTAATCACTTGAGTTTATTAATAATTTTTATTTCTAACTCTATTTTGTTGGGTAATATTTTTCCCTTGGGTTCACCAATTCCTTTGGTTTATAATATTAAACCCTTTGGTTTATTAGTTCTTTTGGTTTGTAATACGAATAATCTCTTGGGTTAATTATTAGTGTTTTTTAATTTCTTCAACTTGAGTATTTTTTTATTAATTTTATTAATCCTTCGTCTTATTGGTCCCTTAGGTTATTAATATTTTTCACTTGGGTTCACTAATTCCTTGGGTTTCTAATATTAAACACTTGGGTTATTAGTTCTTTTGGTTTATACTATGAATAATACGTTGGGTTAATTATTAGTGTTTATTAATTTCTTTGGTTTTTGTATTTTTTTTATTAATTTTATTGATCCTTAAACTATATTAATCACTTGAGTCTATTAATAATTTTTATTTCTAATACTATTTGTTAGGTAATATTTTTCCCCTGGGTTCACCAATTCCTCTGGTTTATAATATTAAACTCTTGGGTTTATTAGTTCTTTTGGTTTATAATATGAATAATCCCTTGGGTTAATTATTAGTGTTTATTAATTTCTTCAACTTGAGTATTTTTTTATTAATTTTATTGATCCTTCGCCTTATTGGTCCCTTAGGTTATTAATATTTTTCCCTTGGGTTCACCAATTCCTTTGGTTTCTAATATTAAACCTTTGGGTTATTAGTTCTTTTGGTTTATAATATGAATAATACGTTGGGTTAATTATTAGTGTTTATTAATTTCTTTGGTTTTTATATTTTTTTATTAATTTTATTGATTCTTCGACTTTATTAATCACTTGAGTTTATTAATAATTTTTATTTCTAATACTATTTTGTTGGGTAATATTTTTCCCTTGGATTCTTTATATATATATATATATATATATATATATATATATATATAAAGTTAACATATAGTATGTATATAGTTAATATTATTAATATATTATAAGTAAATATATAAAATATTTTGGTAATTTTAATCATAAATATATAATATTTATTTTGGTGAAATATATGTGGTGGGCAGTGGATATAGGCCTATCGGCGTATATCTACCACATTGGTGAATGTGGTTGTAAATCTATTTCATATAAGCCTATTGCGTATATCAACCACATTGGTAAATGTGATTGTGTTAGTTACTTTACTAGTGGATGACCTTCACATTTTAACAATAATATTTTCTTTTAGAAGGCTCATCTGAGATAGTCATGAATTTCTAGCTATCAGTTTCTTTCTTTTGCTTCTCGATGTTCCACAATATTTTCTTTTTCTTCTCGGCCTCATCAATCATCATTTTCACTTCTGCTATTTTTCGCATATTTTTCTGAAGAACTCAGATAGTCGTGAATTTCTAGCTATAAGTGCCTCTATTTTGCTTCTCAGTGTTCTTCAACCTTTCTTTTTTCTTCTCGGCCTCCATCAATCATCATTTGCATTTTTTCCATTTTCCACATTTTTTTTTAAGAAGAAAAAAGTACGAGTGTATTTTGAAAATTTTTATTTAATACATATCTCATACATTAGTGGAATATTTCAAGTGACATAAACACAATATGATTGGATTATCTGACCATCCACAACCTCGACAAAGGAAAATAACTAAGATAGAAACATCAACCCATGTAGTATATGATTAAAAATATATAAAACAACCTAAGAAAAAAATATTACTGTAGGGTTGGCCTAAAAGCTGAATCGAAGCACTATATCTACACTTGGTCTGCGGCTCATTCAAAGTCAAGTTTTTCGGTGATCTATGAAAACAATACATGCAGGAATTCTCAGAAAAATAGTGCGTAATATTCCTAAGAAGAAGTGTGGACAATATTTTTTAATGCAATGCGGATCAATCTGATTAATAGATTGTTAAATGGTGATCTCTGTAGTAACAAGTGCGTAAAAGAAAAAAGGATTTCAGATTCTTTCTAAATTAGAACTGAACAGAAAATGAGGATTTGAAGGAAATATATAGGGCATTAAGTATGGGTATATTATGATTCAACTACAAGTATCAGCAATTGTGTTGAAGTAAGAAAGGATGTGGATATATCTGTGGTATTACAGTGAACTAAATGTGGACGTAGGAACAGAAGTATGGGTATAAATGCATATATATATATATAGATATAGCGTGGACATATATCAAGACTACAGTGTGGACATACAAGAAGCATAGGTGTGTATAAGGAACAAGGTGTTGATCAATCTCATGAAGTATTGCGGAACGTAGGAATAAGAGCAGTTATAAAGGGAGTCAATAGGTGCGGTCAAGTGCTATAAATTAGGACAACATTTGAATTCGGTCAAGTGCAGGAAGGAAGATAAGTCTAGGCAGACATCACCTAAATACAGTCAAGTGCAGGAAGAAATATTGCGGATAGTCAAGAGCAGTCAGAAAATTATTAAGGACAGTTTCAAGATCAAGGTCTTGGAAGCACATCTAGGTTAAGGGTCTAAGTCTAGGTCATGGTACTTGTCATTTGAAGATCTATAAAGAGTATTCTTTGCGGGTTTTCCTATCCAAGAGGGAGAGGTTTTTCCCTGGCTCTAGGAGCCTAACTTTCGAGTCTTGTGTTTTTGATAATTAACTTGATGAAAGATTAACTAAACTAAAAGAAGAGAAGACATTAGCATCACAAGTAAGGTCACAAGTAATTATCAAGAAGAGAATTTGTTTTAACCTACAACCCTCCAAATTCTCAACTGTTGCATCATGAAATGCATATATATTTTTGGATGTGTAGCCATATCTTGAAGAGTGAATGAATACAAATATACATTTTTAGAGATGCATGTGTTCAAGGGGAGTTCATGAAGTTTGAAGTTCATTTTCATTTTTTATCTATTTATTTTCAGTTTGATTATAATTGGATTAGTTATATTTTTAATGATGGTTTTTGAAGAAGCTGCATATTGAGGTGTTTACTATGTTCTTGAAGGTATGGAAGCCACATGCTTGCTTTATGTGGATGGTCAAGGTTCGATGGAGGATCACACATTTAGGGGGGGAATTGTTTCTTCCTAATAGAGTTACATATGGTTGGAATTTTGTTCCTATATAGGAGCATGTAGTGCATATGCTTGTTTGAGTTAGTTTTGGATGTTGCTTCATTTGAGAGTAGTTGATGTGTTGGCATGTCATCACTTATATCTTCTATTTATAGATGTGTCATGTTTCCAGTCATCTATTTTTGGATGGATGAGACATGACGATGCATGTTGATGATAAAATATTGTGCATTTATAGAGAGGATGAAATTATTTGTTGCTCACAATATTTTATTGTTTGATCTTATGTTTCTTACCTGTGTTGATGAGATGATGAGTTTGTGTTGCTTATGGTTCCATATTGATAAATATTTTATTGTTTTTGATGCTTCATAGTTACGTGTTTATTCTTCTTGGTTACAATGCATATTGATTCATATGTCGCTAGTGGTGTTGTTTTTGCTTGTTCATTTGTTGCTCAGAGCTTCTGTTGATACTACTATATTGATGAGCTTCATGGATGTTTTGTGATGATGAGGATGTATTTATTATTTCCTATATGACATATTTCTATGATGTTGTTATCATTTTATCTTATTGATTCACAATTGGAACATGATGGTGGTTGCTAGTGGTTTTCATGATATTGTTGCATGATCTTAATTATTGAGATGGTGATGGCCAAGGTGTTGAATGGCCATAAACTAGCACATAATGTTTCTAATTCTTATATTTTTTTTGTTACACATGGAGAGATTATATAATTTCTCATTGATTTCATGTACTCATGATATATTATTGTATTGGTCATGCATAGATGAGATCACACTTATGTGCATATGTAAAAGCCATGTACCTTTGTTGTTTTTATCTTAATGGCACATTGCTCATGGAGAGACCCACGTTGTCTATTATTTATTGTCATTAGATATGTATGGGTCAATGGAATTCCAAGTCTTGTATTATTTTTTATATCATTGATGTATCCCCACTACATTGGGTGCATGATATAAACTTGGGTCTACGGTTGAAGGCTTGAAAATCATTTCCTCAACATCGGGGATAACCACTCGATTGGGAACTTGAAAATTGTTCCTTCTCCATTTGGAATAGTGGCTCTGACTGAAGATAATGGGACCAGTTCCCCTTTGAAATACAAGTGAATGAGTGTGAGGTGTAAAACAGTGAAATGGGTGTGATAAATAGAAATAAAAGAAACTGAAATATGTATATGTCTATTTGTCTATATCTCGAAACTTGAATTACTCTTATATGTGCTTTTAAATATTTCCTTAAGTGCAAGATAATATAGATCACCAAGAAATTGAAGAAGTAAATACAAGTAAGATGATTAGGGTGTGATAAATAGAAATAAAAGCAACTTAAATATGTATATGTCTATTTATCTATTTCCTGAATCTTGACTTACTCTTATATGAGATTTCAAATATTTCCTTAAGTGCAAGATAATAAATATCACCAAACAATTGAAGAAGTAAATACAACTAAGATGATTAATTTTATTAAATATTTAATCAAAATAATGTTTAACACATATCGCATGAAATATCTAGTTGTTTCGCACATACATTAAAGATTTAAATCTCGCAGGTTTAATAATGAATAAGTGCTTAATTGTGTTTAAAGAACACATGTAGAAAAACAATTAAAAAAATATGACTATCGATCACATATAGACACAAATTTAATAATATGAAGATAAAATTACCTGATATATCAAAACTTTGCTCCTGAGAAAATAGCCTTGGTCCAACCTTTCTATTAAGATTATTCAAAAAGTACCGTAGTGCAACTTTCCAAAGACTTATTTACAAAAATTCAAAACCCTTTTCTTAAATACATGAAAGGGTATTTATAGATGAGACTTAAACTGAAAAAATAGTAAATACATGAAATGTTGAGGAGCTTTAAACAACCACCTTAAAATACAACTTAAAAGGACAAAATAGAGTTTGTTTGAACAATAACATCAAGAATGAGAAGCTAGCTACTTTCCCATTTGTTGTCTTAATTCATAGATATCCAACATGGGCTTCAATTCAGGAGGCTGAGCTGGCCTTATGTGCATTTTTCCCATATACACAACATCTGAGAGTGCAGGAAGCATGTGTGAAGTGTTCTTGGCAAGGCATCGTAACATTAGCCATTGGAAATGTGGATTTACTAAATATTGCCAATAATTCTCAAGATTAAACTTTGATAACTTTTTAATATTATATTCCTTTTTCTTGGAACATTCCTACCAAGGTTTCATCAATATATTAACATCGGGAAAGGAACCAACTGGGAATTCCTGAATTATATTAGCACTAAACAGGTTATCGTTGATAATTTCAGTAAGATCTCTTGTGATGTCTCTAGCACTAAAAATAGCTCTTTTCGATTGCTTCAATTTTATATCCCAGACTCTAAAGATGATTTATTTATGTGAATCGTCTATCCTTGAAGGATTTGTTTCTCTTCCTTCTACATTGTCTTACAATGTGAGATATTCAGAGATATTATCCTCAATATCATCAAAGTTTTTCCTCGGATTGGACAATTGATTCATCAGTGAATCACTTATTTTACATAGATCATTGATTGTTTCCAACTTTTGGAAAAATACCACCTATTTCTGAGGAAGGAGAGTATTAAGTTCCATTGCCTCTATCTTGAAATCCTCAATCTTAGGATTATCCTTCAATTGATCAATTCTAAATTGGAGTTCTTGTAGATGAGCATCTTTAATCTTGATGTCAAATTCATGTTGGAGTTTCATTTCATCAAATATCTTTTGCAATTGGAAAGCTATATTTTCCATTGTTGATCAATTATCTGTTTTTCTTTCAATAATTCCCGCTCCAACTGTTGGATCTTGTTATATTTGTCTCTAATTAATTGTCGCACCTTTGAAGCCTTATCAATAGTAGTTGTAGCACAGGCCCTTGCAAACTTTGATAGCCTAGTTAGATCATCATATGGGTTTGTTTTTGGATCTTTCCACACAACATCTCGGGATACATCTCCAGGGACTAATGCCTGGTATTTCTCAACTCTCCTTCTCTTCCTTTTCCTGTTCATTATGGCCCTATTCCTAAGACTATAAAATATATTGATATGATGTATTTCATCGATTTTAAGAATAATCTCTGAAGTGGGGTGTGCTGGGATGAATTCCACATAATTTGTGTTGAAAGCTTTTTCAAAATCTCCAGTAGTAAGGGGTTCTTCTTATTATTTTTAGGATTACTAATTTTTTCTTTTGGATTTGAGGTATGTTCCTCCTGTGATCTTGAATTATTAATCTGTTGATCAAATTGATTCCAGATTTTATCTAAATCGCTCACAAACAATTGTTCTCCAGTTTGTTTCAATGTTCATGTAGTTTCCTTTGTTCCTTGTGCCATATTTCTATATTTTGTATACTACGCCAAAGCCTGATCTAATTGTAGAACTGGTTGAGAAATCTTCAATGTGTCAAGAGAGAGATTCTCTAACCTTTTACTTATGTATTCTCTGAACCTATTTAATTTCTCTGGATTCAAACATGAATCTTCTAACTTTTCCACCTGAATGTATGCTTTGGAAGACTCAAATAAATCATCAAAATCATCAGGCTCATGTATGAATTGTCTCACTTTAACCTGAGCGGTGAAGTCCTGGCCACTTAGTTTGGGCCATATTTCCTACTAGAAATAGTGGGAAAGTTTAGCCATTATATCTGGTTAATTTCAAGAAAATTGTGCTTGAAATTATCAAATCATATAATCCACAGTGAATAGGGAATTATGGCTAGAAAAAATTCTTTGCTTCTTTAAGGGCTTTAGTCATGCCATTTCCCAAAGTTTGATAGGAAACTTCTTGGGCCAAAAGCTTGTTAGGGACATAGAGAGGGATAACATGTGGTCTAGCAAGACTATCAAAAAACCTAGCATAAGTAAATGACTCTTCCCCGAACCATTTTCCTATGGCAGTAAAATCATCCCTGGCTTCATTAGATAGTCTAGGGGCTTTTTTGTCAAAGACATCTTGGTATAAAAGCAACGTGACTCCATGATATATTTGATATAAATGGGGTTAGAAATTAGACTCCCATAGGATATTATGATAGATATGAATAGGAGTAGGGTCTTCTAGGGTCCATTTCGATCCCATGGATGGAAAATCAAAGGTAAAGAAAATTGCATCCATAATATATGCACTCATATAAAAAGGTGGCATTTCCTCGGTAGATACTTTTCGTTCTCTTCTGTAAGCTAGGATTTTAGAAGATATGTTATTTGACAAGATAGTGGCCCAATTCATTATATAGGAGCCCACTACAACATCAATTAAAGGGACCCATTCAACTGTAAAATTTTGTGTATTGGGATATCCAAATAATCTACACATCATACCAGAAGTATAGCATTGATGACCAGCAAGAGAAGCTATGGAGTACATACCCTTTTCTTCATGCTTGTGTTTGTTTAGATCCTATCTCCACTGCTTGATTGGCTCTTATTGAACATTGTTTTCGTCTTCAAACTTCTGAAGGAATTACTTATCATATATCTTCTGCGGGTCTAGTAGAGGATACATCTTCTGCAAGTCCTCGGCTCTGGAAGACCCAATTATTGTTTGTCTTGAAGTTAGGAAATTCCTTTATGAAATATTTAGATTTTCGATAATCCACTTAACCGTATCAGTGTAGGGTATAATCTTAGGCTGAGCAGCAATTCTATGGAGGTAGGAATTAGCAATATCAGTGTAGGTAGTTTCAGAAGACGATGAGGAGTCATCATCCATGGCTTTCCTTTCAATCACTCTAGGTTCTTCCTCTTGGAATGGTTTGTACATGGCTTCCGAAGAAAATGCTTCTGAAATATGTGGTGCACTTTGTATCGGAGAACAATGGGGTCATCTCAATTATCTCTGGAGTAGGAGGAGCCGCCTATGAGTGAACAACATGATTTTTTTTCTTCTTAGGATTTTTTGACATTTCGCTCATGTTTTTCTTATCGAGACTAGCCTATAGCAGAGAGAGAGAGAGAGTAGAGAATGAAGGACAACCAGTTGGAATGCAAGAAAATTATGACAAAAACGACCAAGTGATGTCAGATATATATTTCATGCAATAAATCTTGAAACATTAAGTGAAAGTGATCTAATAATTTTCATTCTCGAGAACATAAATACCATTACACTTGATCATAAATGAAAAACATGTGTTCACATGGTCTAACATATAGGTTAGTGCCCCATTATATTTTTCGCATCACAAGTTTCCTTAAGTTCATAACTTATAAGTTTCAACATTTACCTTTTGCCAATATGCGATCGGGTTTTATAGTAGCTAGAGTATAATAACAAACAGGCATATATCAGAGTCTATCGTATCGCAGGATTTTAAGATAGAGCTTTATTCAAGCTTCATGATGCAATATAATTATCGCAATCACAAAGTTATGAAATGGGAATATGTGATGGGAAACTGCGATATCAGAGATAAATCGCATCGGAGGATTGGAGTGGTTAAAACAAAGGAAACGTCGATATCATTCTTGCGATAGATGGAATGTGATGGGTGACGTAGCAGATCAGTGGAACCAACTTTGGATTTTATATGCGCAGAGGATTTTTTTCTTTGTTAAATTTTTTTAAGACTTTTCGTATGTTTCTTTCAATTTGGGCAAGTTGCATTGCATTTTTCATGATAGGGACTAGTGATCTATTATTTCAATTCGCGATATGTGATGTGTGATATAGCTTAAATAACCTTTGTTTTAAGTATTTCAACTAATAGAACTAAGACTTAATTTCAGATAGCAAAGCTCTTTGTCCTTTGAAATAAAATGACTTGTTTTATAAATTAAAATGGTTCTAAACTAAAAATCAAAAGGGTCCCCATTATTGAGTAATTATAACTATCTAATTATAATGGGGGTTTTTTGAGTAGCACAACAATTGGCAATTTATTGGAAGAACCAGTTATCTACGATAAAAAAATATAATGAAAATTTTAAACCTAATAAGTAAAAATAATTCTGAAAGGAAAACTATTTTGAAATTTTGGGTAAATAATATTACTCTAAATAAATAAATATAAAAAAGCCTCATTTCATTGTAATTTTCTTGCAACCTCTTATAGATGAAAATCTTTGTTATCTGAAAAAGTCATTAATCAATTATAAAGATTAAGCAGGGGGCTTTTGAAACTTAGATTTTTTTATGAGCTATTTTTTTCATAAGTAGAGACATTGCCGCCAGCAGGTTTTCCATAGCCTTGATAGGTTACCTTTTAATCACCAATGAACTAGTATCCCATCCACTTATGATTGCAATCTTTAGAGGTAAAACTTAATTTTTTTTCGAATATACTTAAAAGCCATTGTCCTGGTTTGGTAATTATATAGTTACAATGCCATTCACGGGTTGTAATAGAGCTGAACAAGCTAGCTCATGATTAGACTCCTTGTCTTATAGTTAAGTAATCATAAGCCATTATCATGGTTTGGTGTCCAGTAATGATAATGCCAACCTATTATTTTCCCATGGTCATAGTAAGAAGTCTCGTGATGAGACCTCTCATCTTTTAAGTTTCTTATATTTTTTAATTACACTCTAAAAATGTATGATTAATGGATGGGGATGATCATTCACTCCTTAAGAGTAATGGATGACAGTTGGAGTTAAAGATACTAAAGCTCCAAAATAGTATTTACTTTTGAAATAAAACATTTCCTAACTGGTAACAAGATCAAAGATTTTATAAAGTTTTAAGGTTAGAAGGACTTACAACTTCAATGGATAAAATATTCCAGAGTTTTATAATAATTATACAACTTTCAATTTTGTAATCATTTCCCCAAAATTTTATACTTTCAAAATCCAAAAAATCATAAAATGATTAGAGATGTTGATAAAAAGCCAAAAGTATGTTACCTAACATTATTTCTACTAAAAGAAATTGGTATGTACATATGAATATTTATATATTTACGGCAGAAGAGATGTTCTTTTATGAAAATAAGTTTTTTAGAATTAGCCCATTAACAGGAAGAGCACCCCTCTTTCCTTGTAAATCTTGCAGAATGAAAGTTGATGGGACTAATTGCTCAATAATTTTAAATGGTCCAAGCCAATTTTTTTGAAATTTGGTATGCTTTCCTTTTTCTTCAAGTGCCTTGTCCCATTTTAGGACTAGTTCTCCAACATGAAAAGTTTTTTATCGACCGAGCTTGCATCAAAGGAAGATTTTACTAGCTATTGATGGTAAGCATGTATTTGTTTGTCTTTTTCTCTTTATTCTTCTAATTTGAGTATTTGAGACATTCTTAATTGTAGAGAAGAAGAAGGTTTATCTTCGATAAATTGTACTAAGGATAATGAGGGGAGAGCTAGATTAAGAGGAGGATAGCCTCTTTCCCATACACTATATTAAAGGGATTGGTACATATGGAGGCCTTCTTAGTTTTTCTAATAGCCCATACTGAAAATATCAAGGTTTTATGACAATTCTTTTGGTTTTAATCAACAATTCGTTTAATAATCCTAATGTGGTTTTTATTAGTTGAATCTGCTAAACCATTCCCTCTAGGATAGTAATTATAAAAGTACTTAAGTTTAAACAATATTTTTAAAGAAAACTCAGTCATGTTATTTCCTGAAAAGTAAGTTGCATTTTCAAAAATAAGTGCATTAGGTAAGCCAAACCTGGTGATAATGAATTGATCAATGAATTTAGTAATATTGACATAATTGGATACCTTTAGTGGTATCACTTCCACCCACTTTGTGAAGTAATATATAGCAGTAATGATAAACTTATGTTGCTTGGAAGAATAAGGAACAATATCACTTATTACATACAATCCCCATTGTTTAAAAGGTTGCTCAATGTTGACTGGTTGAAGATAAGGCAAGTTTGGTTTTCTTTGTCTTCCTGCAACAGTTTGGAAAATTTGACATTTCCTTACATAGGCATGGGTGTCTTTAAACATAGTTGGCCAGTAATATCCAGCATGCAGGATTTTATGAGTTATGGTATCTCCTCCAAAGTGTCCACTAGATGGTCAGTCATGTAACTCCTGCAAAACCCTTTGTGCTTCAGATTTTTCTAAGCATATTAACAAAACAAAATCATAATTCTTTCTGAATAACACATTATCAATGATTTCACATTGGTTGGCTTCCAATATTAAAGCCCATTTTATTTTGTAATTGAGTTCAGGGGGATCATAACCATTATTTAAGTAAAAAATGATATCAACATATTGAGATTCAGTATCAATAAGGAATACCTCAAATATCTGGACAGTGTTACCAGTGTCTTCATCAGTTGATATATTGGAAGCTCCAGTAATTAGTCTGAAAAAACCTTAAACTCTGAAAATTTTAGTGGGCTTGATCTCTATGTCATATTCCTATAGAGAAGTGACCCAATTTTCTCTTTTCTCTCTTAACTCTTTTTGAACGAGAAATTGTCTTACTACTGGGAATGGGGCAATTACTTTAGTGTGAGTTTTTAAAAAAAAAAGGTTTGAAATTATTTATGGATTTTAAAATTGCAAAGACATGTTTCTCCACCTCTGAATAATTCAGTTCTACTCCTTGAAAGTTTGAGCTGAAGAAAGAGATAGGTGCATGTATTTGTTGATCATTGAGTTGTGTTAACATTGTAGCATAAGATAACTCCGAAGCAAAAGTATACAAAATAAAATGATCAGAAAATTTGGGATTTGTCAAAGAGGAAGAATAAATAATAGCTTGTTTAATTGACTCAAAAGATTCCCTTTCATTATGTCCCCATTTAAAAATTGAGTTTTTCTTGATCATAGCTTGTAAAGGAAAAACTATTTGAGAGAAATTAGGAACAAATATTTTAACAAAATTAATCTGTCTAAGGAAAGATTGCATTGATTTTTTATTATGAGGAAAATGGATTTCATAAATTTCCTTAATTATATCAAGGTCTATGAAAATTCCTTTCTTAGATACAATAAATCCTAGGAGTTTTTCTTCACTGATAAAAAAGTATGACTTCTTGGGATTTATAGAGATTTCCTACTTTTTCCATCATTCAAAGATATGTTTTATATTTTAAATCATGGAAATGATTACTCCTTTTCTTGGAATATATAGTTATATCATACAAGTAAATAACAACAATTTTATTGATCAAACCTTTGAAGGCAATATACATAGCTCTTTGGAACAATGCTCTTGCATTTATCAATCTGAAAGGCATTTTCTAGTAAGCATAAGTTCCCCATTTAGTTCTCAAAGTAGTTTTCAACCTATCATCTAGATGAATAAGTATTTGGTTATATCCTGAGAAGCCATCAAGGAAAGACATAAGTTCAAAACTAGCTATTGATTGTAATATTTGTTCCATAGGTGGAAGAGGAAAAAAAAAAATCACAATCTTTATTCAAATTCCTAAAGTCAATGCAAATACGTATGTCACCATTCTTCTTCCTGACAGTTACGAAGTTTGAAACCTATTTAGAATGCTTAATTGGAAAATAATCTTGGATTTGAGGAGCTTATTCTGTTTTCTCTTGATTTGATTTTCTAAATTTGGATGAATTTTCCTTAGTTCCGTTGAATGGGTTTGACATCAAGTATCATTGGAATAGTATGCTAAATTATGGAGGTATCATAAGTTCTCAAATATTCATAACTCCAAGAAAAAACATGTTTGTATATTTTAAACAAGTGAATAAAGGCTAATCTTTCATCTTATGAGAGTCCAAAACCTAAATTGATGTTATGAGGTTTAACATATGTCCCAAGGTTTACCAATTCAAACCTCAAAGTTGAACTCTAAAGTTTACAGCTAGTAACCTTTTTAAATCTATCATTTAGGTCATACAAATCTTCAAGCTTTACCACAAACTTGGGTAGGGAATTTTCCTCAGTCGATTGTTTCAATTGTCTATCATGATCATCTTCATCAATTATTTGATCATTATATGACCCTTCAAATGTTAAAAAGCTTAAAAAAATTTCTTCATCATTAAACACATGCCAATTCGTGACATTATCAGGAATAAATGGGAGAAAAATTAATTCAATTGAAAACCTATATGGATTATAATACTTAGGTGGAATGAGCTTGGATGAAACATTTTGAAGTCTTGGGATAGGAGAAATAATAAATTCTAGAAAAATGTGAAGTGAGGGTTTGAATAAGAGATTGATAATGTTTCAAATGACCAGAGACATAATGTATGGTGTTTTTCACCTGCTTTATAACAATATCTTAGTCTCCAAACACTTGAAGGTATTTCACACCAAGGCTTATTGCTTTAAACAAACCCTGGACAAGTGCTTCATACTCAGCAATATTATTTGTTCGTTCAAACTCTAATCTACATGCCAACATTGTTTTTCTCCTTCCGGATTTATTAAAATGCACCCTGCTTGAGCACCATCATTGGGTTTAGAGCCATAAAAATATAAAGTCCAAAAAAAATATTTAACTACTGGTTTGTCTACAATATTTACACATTTGGCTGAATCTTCCTATGAAAAAATTTCAATTTGGGAAGGGACGGAATTGAATGAGAAATGAGATTATTGTGCATTAAAACTACCCAAAAAGGATTCAGAATAATAGTTCCAAGGATATTATTGGTAAAGACCACTGGTTCATTCTCTTCATCAACATCAGTTACTGAATGTTTCATATGCTTTTCTTGGTTGATCCGAATTTGGTTGGGCTTACCATTGTAAGGAAACCACATATGAGACCAGTCTGTAGTGAAATAACCGTGAAGTTTCTCAAACCAATGTCTGCTTAGAATCAAACTGTAGAATTTAGGAATATCAACAACAAGTATATCAATTATTTGACATACTTTGGAATTGGAATAAAGACTTATGAGAATATAATTCATTTCCCCCAATACCTTGAATTTGGTTCTGTCAAGTTGAATAGTATGAACATCAGAATTTTGGGTCGAAATATTTAATTTAAGACAACTTGAATAAGGCATTATATTTGAGGATTCCCTTGAATCCACTAAGAAATTGTGCACATTTTTATTGAATATATTGAAAATAAAAAGGAAAGAGGGGGTATATGAATTTTACCTATCTCCAATTAAGATAGCATCAGTGGGATCAATTATTTATGAAGAATCATTGGGAGGTTTTCCTTTTCCTTTAGAAGTTTTAGAAGTTACAACAGTAGGTAAAGGGGATGCAGGGACTGCATTCAATTCCTTAAGAAAAAATGTATGTTGTTTCTTTAGTTTAATTACTTCATACAAGAAGATATTATATTTAACCTTCTTCATATCCTCTACTATATCTATGGTGTCATAAACAACCAAAGTTTTATATGGAGATGGAGAATTTGAAGATGATGGAATTAACTCAGAAGATATAGAAGGGGATTTTTTATTTGTAACTTTGTCCTTAGCAGTAGGAGTATAAGATTTCTTCTTTTGAATTGATTGTGATGCATCTGTAGGCCCCTTACTCCTTGTGCTAACGGGTAATGCTTCGTTATCCTCTTCATTATCATAAGTGGGAAGAATAAAATCCCATAATCCATGTACTTCGACTAATTCTTCTACTTGGGTGTCATCGCCAGATAATGTTGTTTCTTCTTCATTTTCTCCCTGATTAGTTTCAGAATTGGATATTATATTTGGAGGTTGAGGATCTGATGTTTGAGTTTTATTAAAAGACCTAAAAGGCTTCTTATAAGATTCAACTACATGTTTCTTGATTTCCACCATTTCATTTGATATGGTTTTAAGGACCTTTTGGGATCCATCTAGATCAAAGGGATATTTACGAGTCTTCTTTTTCAGTTCTTCCTTGAAGGTGACTTTCTTAGTCTTTATTTCTTCTTGAGCAATTTTGTTTTCCAATGCAAGTATCATTTTCTCCACAGATAGGGCTTCTTTCATGTTTTCCACTAAATTGTATTTATTAGACCTATCTACAAAATTGCGATATTGGAAGGAAGAGAGGAAATGTATCATTCAATTTGTACATCAACACCAGGTTTTGAGGTAGTTGGATTTTGTTTTAGCAATTTTTTGAATCTGGAATTAGAATCTTGGATCTTTTCACCTGGATTTTCTTTTAGATTGGAAAGATCATTGATTAGAGTGGAAATTGTGCGATCATCACCAAACTTAGTTAAGAATTTCTCTTCAAGTATATCCTAGCAAGTAATAGTTCCTGATGGTAATGAAAAACACCGGTAATGAAAAATACCACGAACCTACAGATCCTTAAAAGGTATAAGGAAATAACCTAACTACACAATATTCTTCTTCCATTCCATTGAGATTGATGGCTAACATGAAATTATGGAGATGTTCTTCAACAGGGATTATGTCATCAGGATTAAACTTGGGCAGCCATCTTTCAGGATACTTAGGTAAATCATGAAGAGGTGTTTCCATTTGAACAGCTCCTGGATTGGTCCATGGTATGGCTGCCATTACTCGAGTTGTGGGAGTAGAAGATGTTGTAGGAGTCCCAGAGGTTGATGCGGTGGTAAAAGAAATAACCCCTGAAATAACACTGCTTGTAATAGCACTAGTTGACTAAGTTTGAGGAATATGAATGGATGAAGTGATTGGTTGGGAGGAAGAAAGTGAAGGAGGAATAAATGAAGGAGTTTGTGGAGGTGAGGAAGAAGTAATATTGCTAGTGGATGTTTGAGCCTCTGATACATGATTTTTCCTTTGATGAGGATGTAGTGAAAACTCAAAAGGAGTAATTCAAATTTTTGCGCTTTGGGACCGAGTTAGTACACCAGAAACTTGCAAAGACGAAGTTACACTTCCTTCTAAGGGTTCAGATTGAACAAGATTTTCTTTTCAAATAGAAATTTCTTCTAATTTCTTAATCAAATTCTGTACTTCGGGTGACTCTGGAGTATAATCTTGAGGGATTGACTCAAGAAGTGTACTAGGAGATTTAGGAGGTGATTGGACAACTCCAGATCTAGAGGTTGGAGACTTTGAGTGAGATATTGAATTTGTTGGAGATTTTGAGGGGGATTGACTCTTTTGATGGCCTTTATATTTTGTATTAGACCTTGTTCCATTCATAGGCTTCGGGGCCTCCTTATAGCGCCAAAAATGTTGAAGGCTTGAAAATCATTGCCTCAACATCGAGGATAACCACTTGGTCAGGAACTTGAAAACGGTTCCTTTTCTGTTTAGAATAGTGGCTCCGACTGGGGATAATGGGACCAATTTCCCTTTTAAAAATAGTGAATGAGTGTGAGGTGTAAAATAGTGAAATGGGTGTGATAATGGAAATAAAAGCAACTTAAATTTGTATATGTATATTTATCTATATCTCAAGACTTAACTTACTCTTATATGTGATTTCAAAGATTTCCGTAAGTGAAATTTAATATAGATCACCAAACACTTGAAGAAGTAAATACAAGTAAGATGATTAATTTGATTGAAAAGTTAACCAAATTAATGTTTAACACATATCGCATGAAATATCTTGATGTTTCGCACATACATTTAAAGATGGCACTCTCACACGTTCAATAGTGAATAAGTTCTTAAAAGTGTTTGAAGAACATACATAGTAAAACAATTTAAAAAAAAAACATGACTATCAATCACATATAGACACAACAATAATATGAAGATAAAAGTACATGATATATCAAAGCTCTACTCATGAGAAAATATCCTTGGTCCAGTATTTCTATTAAGATGATTCAAAAAGTACAGTAGTACAACTTTCCAAAGCATTCTTTACCAAAATTCAGAATCTTTTTCTTAAATACATGAAATGTTGAGGAGGTTTAAACAACCATCCTTAAAATAAAACTTAAAAGGACAAAAATTTAGCTTGTTTGAACAATAACATTAAGAATGAGAAGAAGGTTCATTTCCCATTTGTTGTCTTTAATTCGTAGATATCCAACATGGGCTTCAATTCAGGAGGTTGAGTTGGCCTTATGCACATCTTTCCCATATAAACAACATCTGAGAGCACAGGAAGCCTATGTGAAGTGGTATTGGCAAGGCATCGTAACATCAGCCATTGGCTATGTGGCTTTACTAAATATTTCCAATACTTCTCAATATTCATCTTTGACAACTTTTTAATATTATCTTCCTTTTTATTGGACCATTCCTGCCAAGATTTCATCAATATCTTAACATCGGACAAGGAAAAAACTAGACATTCCTGAATTATATTAGTACCAAACAGGTTCTCCTTGATAGTTTCAGTAATATTTCTTGCGATTTATCTCACACTAAAAATGGATCTTTATGCTTGCTTCAATTTTATATCCTAGTCTCTAAAGAGGATTTCTTTATGTGGATCATCTATCCATGGAGGTTTCACTTCTCTTCCTTATGCATTATCTTGCCGTGTGATATAATAAGAGATTTTATCCTCAATTTCATCAAAGTTTGTCCTCAGATCAGACAATTTATTCATTAGTGAATCACCTTTTTGACATAGATCATTGATTATTTCCAACTTTTGGCAAAATACCACCTGATGTTGGGTAAGGAGAGTATTAAGTTCCACTACCTCTTTCTTGAAATCCTTAATCTTAGGATTATCCTTCAATTGATAAATTCTAAATTGGAGTTCTTGTAGCTAAGCATCTTTAAACCTGATGTCAGATTCATGTTGGAGTTTCATTTCATCAAAGCTCTTTTTCAAATGGGATAGTTTTAATTTCCATTGTTGATCAATGCTCTATTTTTCTTTCAATAATTCTCGATCCAACTGTTGGATCCTATCATCTTCGTCTCTGATTAATTATTGCACCTTTGAAGCCTTATCAATA
>JAXQQM020080749.1:0-17161 GCA_034641835.2 Pinus albicaulis
AATTACTGAGAGGGTTCATTCCAAAGTACACCGAAATGGCTAAGGGATTTACTCGATTATTGAAAAAGGGGGTTCCCTTCCATTGGGACCAAGTTGTGCAAGCTTCTTTTGATGTTGTCAAGGACTATCTTGTCCAAGCGTCATTAATGTATCCTCCAAATTATCAAAATGATTATTTCCTATATATCGCCACGGCTGAAACGACCATATCTACGGTTTTTGTCCAAGTATAATATGGAATTGAACATCTAATCTATTATTTGAGTCATAATCTCAATGATACGGAAGTTAATTACTTGTACGTGGAAAAGCTTGCCTTGGTAGCTATTCAAGCTGTCCAAAGATTTCGCCATTATATCCTGCTTCGAGAAACAACAATAGTTTTGGATTGGAACCCCATGACTTACATCTTATCACATCAATTGCTAGGGGGGAATATTCAAAATGGATTGCCATTTTCCAGGAATTTGGTTTGGAATTCATCAAATCCAAGTCAAAGAAGTCTTTATTTTTGGCTGAGCTTCTCTATGACCTTCCCTTGACACTAATGCAACTACGTCGGAACCATCTATTCTAGAAGAGTCTCTATGTCTGATCCGATCATCTGATCCCTGGTATGGAGATTTTATCATTTATCTCCAAACCCAAACTTTTCGACCTAATACCTGTCGCTCTGATCAGCGACGTATTCGATACCAAGAAAAATATTATCTGATCGTTGGCGATACACTTTATCGTCGTGGTGTCGATACCAATTTAAGGAAGTGCCTCACTCATGAGGAGGCAAAAAAAATATTAAACTATTGCCATGCTGGGGCTTGTGGTGGACATTTATCTGGATATGCTACCATGCAAAAGATACTCCGCACCGGTTACTTTTGGCCTAATTGGTGTATGTTCTAGAAGCTATCTTACCAATCCAATGTGAAATATCATCATTAAAATGCACGATAGACTGGTTACTTGACACCTCGGAAGAAGAAGTGTGTCTCCTTAACCTCACCCATCTAGATGAAACACGTCGTGAAGCCTAACTGGCCAATGAAGCACATAAGAGACGTATAAAGGTGCAATATGACAAAAATGTCCAGCCTCACATCTTCTCAGAGGGAGACTTGGTCCTTCTTTAGGACCAAGAAGCTGATGTAATAGGTACAAGGAAATTTGAGCCATTATGGCATGGCCCCTATATTGTCAAAAAAGTTCTTGCTAAGGGTGCCTATGAGTTAGTTGATTATGATGGGATTCCATTAGCATAGCCTAGAAATGGGTTGTATTTGAAACATTACTATGCTTAATCATGAGCGTAGTAATTTTTTGTATTATATTGTTTATATGGTATTGATTTTCATTCACTATCTTAAATTTTTTTTTAGAGTTTTCTTGACGTTAGTAATCTGCTTTAAATTTCATCGCAGATGTCTGAATCTTTGGAAACATTTTTTGGATATGCTGATGGTGCTAGTCATAGCATGCAAAATCTATCCTCTACAACGTGGACCATTTTCTCTCCGAACGGCGAGTTAGTGAGTTTTCAAGGGATTTGTATCAGTATATCGATGAATAATATCAGTAAATATAGCGCGTTGATCAAACTTATCTCTGACGCCATTTCTTTTGGTATTAACTGCATAATCATAAGGTTATACTGACAAGTTGTGGTACTACAACTTACTAGTATTTATACTGTTAGAAATCCAACACTTCTTATATTGTTCATAAGAGTTCAAATTTTGGAGAGACATTTTGATTTCATTCAATATCAACACATTTCCAGAAATATGAATACTTTAACTAATTCATTAGCTAATCAAGTTTTAGATATACATTTGAGACATATGTAAAGAAAAAAGTCACATCATTGAATAGGATTGCGCATTAAACATAGGAAAAAATCTGAAAAAATATAGATATATAGTTATAGGTTCTTTAAAAAATTTGTGCCCAAGACACGTTGGTCATCTGACCTCGAAATGTATGTAAAAAATCACAAGTAAACTAGTGGTGCTCGTCGTAACATGCTATAGATCTACCAATCATACGGAGCAACCACATCCAATGATTAGGAACCCAAATTGTGTGTCACTGCAGTCGCATGGGAAGCTCTTCGATCTGGAAATCTAGAATCTCGAAGGTCAAACCCTCTATGTGTTGCTAGAGCTCAGCTAGAGTCTCAGCCATATCAAGATCCTGAAGGACTGCTCTCCCGAAAACCCTCTCTGCTACCGCTTCCGCTTTGTGCTCTGGTTCCTCTACTGGTTGAACACGACCAATATCTGCATTACATTAAACATTTAGTTTAGTCTTGGAAATAAATAAAAACACAAAAAGATTGTATAAACCTTATAAATATCAAAAAACATTGTCAAATCATTCTTACCTATTGCACCTCATTGAGCGCCTTCTGGTAAAAATAGATCTGGATCTCCTCAGAAGTCGACGCCTGCGTATGTGTAATCGTCGATGGCGATAATCTGTCGCTAGAACCAGGTGAAGAATGCAGTCGAGAACACAATGGCCGATTGGCCTGCATGCCGACCCATGATTTCTACCCATCTCTGCATTCGAGAATCTCTAGGACTAGATATATCCAATGTTACATGTTGTGGCTGCATCAGTGGAATCTGTTCCAAAGCGAAGGATATAAGGATTGAACCATAGATGAAATTTTTCTTCCTTCCTCCCTTTTCTTAATTCATTTGTTCCTTTATTTGAGATAAAACAACTTCAGATTAGTTGAAGACTGTTGGCTCTAAGCACTCTAGCGCATACTGCATATACTATCTGTTCGCTACATGGAGTGTAACGGTGCCAGAAAGTATAGCGATCGTGAATGGGATGGTTCTCAAAGGAAAATCCTTGACATCACAATGTTTATTTTTCCATCTTTGCTAGGTTCTGACCTTGGATAGCAATACTACATAACATAATCCCTCACTATCTCTCCTCCAACGATAGACCTTGTGAGAGAAATGGGCAAACCTCTCCTCAACAAACCTGTGAGAAAATACACATCCTTAACTGTTATGGACAACACTTGATTCTTTATGTGAAATTCCTCTATTGTTGGATCCCCTGCTCGAACAACGAACTCTAGAAGTTCTATTTGTTTCCTCATGCCCGACAACTTGAAGTACTTAAGTAGCCCGCAATCTCTTAAGGCTCTTACAGTACCCAGATCATTCAAGAAAATCATATATTGTTCTTCATGTTCTCTTTCTCTCCATGTAATCGTCATTATAATCCAATGGAAACATGAAAATCAACCACAAGATCCATTAGATACCATTCATTGCATAAAACTAGGAAAATTTTGGACACATCATGAAAAACAAAAGCTTGAACTACGCCCAACGCACTCCCTGGGTTGAGACAATGTTTTGCAAATACAAGTACCCTTCATTGTACCTGCTATTCAACACAAGTTTCGATGTTCAAGGGTGCGTTGCCCTCAATTTGGGCAGAATTTACCCTAAGGGCCTCAAAACCATAAAAATTTGCAAATAATGGGAATGAAATGAATACTGAAAGAAAGAGGAGGTTCATGCTACTAACCTGGATCAAACGGTGACAAAATCCATTCACTAAAATGACCGCAATCAACGACTAAATTTCGGGGGAAAAATCAAGTTTAGAGCTCCAAAATGCAAATGGTAACTATGGAATGGTAAAAATCAATAGTGAAACTACTTTATATAGTCATTTAATTGATTGCAAGTTAAATTTATTTCTATGAATATAGCTTTATTATGTTTTTTATCATGAAACAAGTATTTTTAATCCATTTGATGTTGTTCTGAACAGGAAATACAACTGACGAACAGATTAGTCATACAGATTTATTTCAAAGAAAGTCTTGACCACATAGCATACTTTTTCTCCTTATTTTTCGAGCTTTGCCAAAAATGAAAAATGATTTGAAGCACACTTTTATCTCTTTTTCGAGCTTCGATAACAACGAAAAGGCAACCCCTGGAGTCTTCTTTCAGCTCTTTTCAGACTCTGATAATGTGAAAATATTGCTGAGCACTTGTCTTTTTGAGCTCGTTAAAGTAAATGAATTGATATCTACTCAGTATAAGTTTAACCCTTTTCCGGACTAAGATGCATTATTTACAAAAAAGGAATACCTTGGTTAAACATGACCAAAGAGGTTCTTTCAGATATTATTTTACACTTTTTCGGATCTGAGAGACAAATTTACGAAAAAGTGTTTTTGGAGTTCTCTTTCGTCCTCTTTCTCAGACTCTCTAAATATGAAAAAGGACCAGGCTATCACTGTCGTTAAGCTCATTAAAACATAAAATAGCGACGGGCTTGTCGATCATGGCAAGAATCAAGTTTCATTCATCGCTAGACTCGTTAAATTATTAAATAGCGATACTTTATTCGCCCGAAGGGTTGAATTATAGACCAATAAAATGTTATCCTCCTCAATCTTGTTAAAAAATAAAGAGGTATTGGTCGACAAATGACCGGGAAAAATTTGGGAAAAGCAAGTAAACTTTCCTTTTGGTACCAAGTCACTCTTGAACATCTTTCACTCCATGTCCGTGATTGTTTGGGTTGGGTAATCATCTTGATGGTTCATTCACACCTATGGTTCATCATACCTTCACTTCGATTTTGGGTCAATGCTGCCAACTCATCACAGTGTCACCGATATGTTCAAGAGAAGTCATCCAGTGATTAAAATCTCATCCATCTGCAATACTCGTAAACCTTCATTTTCATGGCTGTCATCCCTGAAAATTGCTATATCAAGTCATACTCTTGTCTCTGAAATCAGCCTATCAACAACAAATAAATATCCAGGAAACTCACTTAGAAACATTAGATTCCTGTACCATGAGGCTTGTTACAGCATCGACAAGATCCTTGCTTCTGGAGTTTTGACCAAAATATTTTGTTTTGCGTTCGACATCAAATCATATATTCACACCTTACGAAATGTACTACAGTACCTTGAGGGCCATTGAAATTAATGGTGGTTCTCTCATGTTTGTTAACAACTCACATTATTGGCTGGTAATCAAACGATGTCTTTCCATGTTCGACGACAAATCGTATATTCACATGGCTAGACTTGTACCTGAATGATTGAGTGAATGAGATAAGAAGACCCCGGATCTAGTTTCAGCCATCCGGGCTGCGATTTCAGGATTTTTGTACACATCATATATACGATGACCTTACATATAGATTTTCATCCAAAAATGGGCCTATATCTATAGGCGTGTCTGCATCTGGGAAACATTCCAATGTAGACGACTTTATGAATTATGTACATGTTATTAGATTGTTTTATGTGCTGACTATGGGAATTCCTACCCTCAGCAATTATGATCAATAGAGGATATTTCATGATGTAATGTATTCTAATATTGATGTAGGTTACCATTCCACTTCGTTTCCAGGCTCATCACAGTGTAAAGCATCTCAATCAAATGTTCTTATTATTTGGATCTCATGCTTTAGGGGGAAATAGTTATAGGTCAATTTGGGCACCATTCCCAATGACCTGGTTAACTGGGCATCATCTATAGGACCTATGATCAAGGATCTATCATTCCATATCATCTTAGTTGCTATATTCTCTAAGACACAAAACAAGACAAATCAAACAGTGACTTTCACCAAGAAAAGGTTTCCATGGTTTGAAGTTTATTATTTAGCATATGCGAGCTCACCAACGTAGGCTCTAATGGGTCTAAGTGAATTGCATATGCAGGTAGCCCCATGCAAGGCTTCTATACAAAGCACTTCCTAACATTCAAAGGTGCGTTGGTCACATTGGGAGCGAAATTATCATTCTTCCAGAATCTCCACTTGGCTAGTGCATTCTAGAAGAGTTCACATGTGTCAAGCTTCGGATCCAAGTGTCCATTTGACATCTACATGAATGGAAACATGTCTTTCCTATTTTTGGAAAGCTATTGATTGAAAAACAACCTACAGTTCATCTATAAATTGAACACAGATCTAAGTGTTTGGAAAGGAAGAATTTCAGTAGAGAAATGTTGGAGAATTTTCAATTGAGAGTTTGATTTGTGGAGCTGCTGCTGGAGAGATTTATGCTGTGATGAGACTTGGGAACGCTGTTGGAAGGTGACTTGAAATCAGTCACTAGGTTGTAACCTCTCCTTATATCATCAATAAAGAGTACTTCTTGCTTTTCCCTACATGCATCTATGTTCACTTTGATTTTCCATATTGTAAGATCTTGGTTGATGAATGTAGTTTATGCTTAACTGATTTAGCTAACTAGCTTGAATAGATATCTATATTATTGCATCTTCTTCTCTTTCAGTGTTCTTTCTTGCAGGAAGAATTCAGCCAAAAAACCGATCGAATTTAAAGCTATAGTGGAAGAGACAGAAAGGAGCCATTTGGAAGCGACAGAAACAAGTAAGCCTCCAATCCTCTCTGTGTATCTGTTCTGAGTTAGGAGAAATGGTAGTATATTCTTTCACCTTTTTTTCTAGACTAACACCTATATAGGGAAGCATAATTTATCCGTAGATTACGATTCTGGCCCAACAAAGGGAGTAGAAGTGACAGCATGTTTCAAGGCATAAAAATAGTGTTGAGCATAGTCATCCCGAACAAATGGAATGTTAGATCTAAGGAGTCTTAGAAACCCATGTGTGGTGGTGGCATAGTCAGGGACAAACTGACGAAGGAATTTGGCTTTCACTTGAATCCTTTGTAACTGGCACAAGGTATGAGGAATGGGATGCTCAAGAATGGCTTGAAATTTGAGGGATTCAGGTTTTACACCAATTTTGGACACAATGAAAACCAAAGATATGGCCAGTGGGAATGAAAAAGACACACTTTAGCTGGTTGAGATGGATATTATACTTGAGAAATCAAAGAAAGATAGTATGCAAATCATGAATTTGTTGCGGCCGACACCTAGACCAAGTAGTGATATCATCAAGGTAGGCAAGGATAATATGAGCCAAATAATCGAAACATTATGACATGGCTCGCAGAAGTGTGGCTCTGAAATTATTTAGGCCGAAAGGCATGACCCTATAAGAAAATTTCCCCATAGACTAATGAACGTAATTTTTAACTGATCAACATGAAGGATAACAATCTGGTTGTACCCAGAGAAACCATCCATAAAGGATAGAACCTCGTGCCCCACACAATCATTGATGATCTCATAAATAAACAGTGTGGGGAAATTTTCATTGCGACAAGCTTTTTTCAAGTCACGAAAGTTAGTGCAGACATAGATGGTGACTTGTTTCTTGAGAATGGGAACCGGGTTAGAATCCCAAGTGGTGTAATCAATGGGATAGTTAAAACCAGCCTTCTTGAGCTGATCAGTTTTGGCTTTGATAGCCTCTCGTTTCGAAAGATTAATTAGTCTCAAATTTTGATGAACAGGATTGGCATCGGGCCATTTATCGATATCGTGTTCGTTAATGGCAAGATTAAGTCTGGGAATATCTAAATAGGGCAACATGAAAACATCATGGAATTCCTTGAATATCTTAGTGTAAGCCTCAATTTCTTCTAGGGTGAAATGTTTCCCCCAGGTAATGTTTTCTTCTACCCCTGGTTTATCGGAAATGTTAATTTTAATGGTAGGATAGATATTCGCCATATTTCCTTCTTTGAAACCATCTAGTGCAAGAATGTGATTTTTTCCAATCGAATTCATCATGGATGAAGTATTTAGACTCCACAACATACTGGTCATGGCAGTACTTCGGAAGGAAGTACGCACGATGGTGCATATCATCCCATAGAAAGTTAGGGGTGGTCATCGCTTCCATAAATTTCTTCATCGTAATTAAATATGGGAGGACTGGCAGAAGGGAGGCCACATGATGTGGTGGGGCTACCTGATGCATCATCATGAGAGATATGGTTCACATACACATTGGTACGGAAGGTAGACGAAGAGCTAGTAGATGAAACATCTACCGATGTTGAGATGAAGGTGTTCGTTGAAGTAGGGTCGACCAAAATAGAAGGGGATTCCCTAGAGGGATCTTCCACGATGGATCTCATGGATGATGACAGATAGAGAATAGCTAATGAAGAGTCAGTCATCTCGAAATTTTGTGGAGGTATCACAATGGGTGCAGAAATGTCCTCCCATTCTTCTCAAGCAGAACTCACAAGCAGACGGGTATATGATCCACTATGAGCAACCTCTATTCCATGAACTACCTCAAGGTATACCAAAAGTTGGTGAGATAGGGATAAAGATGATAATAGTTGCCATAAATATCACACAAAGCACAATGGTGGTTCGTGCACAACGATTTGAGTTTCTTAGATGAATCAATTAAGGAAACATGGACCTCCGGGATGTCAGATTCAGGAAACGTATCATTGACCACAATTTTGAGATGAGGAAGCTCAAGACAGTTGTGGGTGTCATGCCCAAAAACATCACGCAAAGTGCATGGATGTGACAGATTTGGAGGCTTAGGAGGAGCAGGAGTTGTTTGGGGGGCCTTATCCTTAGGTTCCTTCATTTTTTCTTCCCCCCCCACCACTTACCGGATGCTTTCACAACAGGAGTAAGTTCCTGTTGAGGTGGTTGAAGCAAAGGGAGGGGTCATAAAGACTGGTTGAACTGGGGTCAAATCTGTATAAGGTTTGAGATTAACATGCAGAGTGTTTACTGGGGGATCAATGTACGAGACTGGGATCCCTAGGGTCAAATTTTGAAGGCTCAACGTAGCCATAAAAGGAACCAAAAACACTCCAGAGGGGGGAGCTAAAAAACGTATCTCACAGAAAGGGTAATGGCCATTCAGAATGGCTCCCAAATGGTTAAGGCTAGGGGGAACTATTCCAAGTTGAAAAATATTAGGAGAGACACCAACAGAAGAAGAAGGTCCTTGATAAAGAGGTCCTGAAGGCTATGTATAGTGAACCATAATAGGTTGCAGAGGTGTTGAATGGTGCCTAGTTGACCTAGACCACTTGTGGCTAGCTTGAGACGCTTGCATCATGCAAACACTCGATGATTTAGGGTCACGGATAATATGGGGGGGGTGGCCAAGGAATGAACCATGTAAGGTGTAATATTTGTTAAATAGTGGTGAAAGGTGCAATTGATTGTTTGTCAGCCATCGAAGATATGACAGGCTTAGTAGAGGTCTGAGACTTCGGTTCATAATATGTCAACTGATCGATGGTGACGCTATTTCCATTATGGGGAAATCACATCTTACGGTGAACTGTAGATGTGAGAGCTGACATAACATAGGTATATATATGACCCAAGAGGATATTGTAATCCAAGGGGGCATCAATGAATTTAATGTTAATACAAACTATCTTGCCTGCAATTGTGACCGAACAATTCTGGAACACGCCGAGGGGCTGACAAGGGTGATTGTTCCAAGCACGCAATGTGATGGTGGATGGGGTTAATTTTGGTGATCTGAGATTATTCTTAAAAAAGGCAGACATCATGTAGGTGGATGTGCCCTCGTCAATGATACATCTCTGAATATGGGCATTACGAATTTTGACGGGTATTTGGAAAGTAGTGAATGAAGGTACATGGGTATTTTTTGATTTTTTGACATCAAAGATGATCAAACATCATATGAAGGGCCTACAGCACTCAAAGTAGATAATAGAGCTTCTTGTTGGGATGGGCATGATTGGAGGACTTTCATTGTTGACATGGCCACAGGAAACTACGCCAAGTCATCTACTATGTTGTAGGTGTGGAAAACTTTGGCGAAAGCAACATTTTGATGTAATGGCCCTTAGGGATCTTCTGAAAGACCTCTATCTTAGGCTGAGGTATATATAAGAGAACATTGGGTGTTGAAATGTAATATGTTGGAACTTTGGTTTTGGACTCGATTACAGATGTAGCGGATTTCTTGTCATATTGGTGCGACCGGGTCTGAAGGTTGACATCAGTCATATTGACCTCTTCAGAATGCATCATGAGAATCTGGTAATCAATGGTACCATACTGTGAAGGTTGAGGAGCGGAATGACCTTGAGGTTGTTAGGTCCCTATATCACTAGTATAGCCCCTTATTATTGTTAGTGTAAACCCCTTATTGTTATTAGTGTACCCTTGTAACCCCCATTTTGTTATTATTGTGCCCTTAAATTCTTATTGTTAGGTCGGCTAGGATTACATTGTGGCCCACTAGGATTACATTATGGCCCCATGGACTCCTATATATAGAAAGGAGGTTTTGTGAATTGTATCATCCAAGAATTGTTCATTTATGTAATGTATTGGAGGTTTCCCCCTCAAAGTGGCTTATTTCTAAGGCGTTCATATCTCTTTTCTTCTCTTTTTGGAGCTGGTTACACAACATTTGGTATCAGAGCTTGGGATTCTAGGGTTTCGCTGCTCCAAACAGGTCATCGTGGCATTTTCGCTATAACGCTTTTTCTACGAAGTTTCAGAAGCTGAAAATTTTAGGGTGCGAATCCGAAATCCTGAGGAAGCTTGTCTAAAAATTTCAGACCTTGGTTCGCAATATTTGCGGAGATATCATCTGTGGAAGTCAGGTATTTTTTCAAGCTCCTAAACAGGTCATCGTGGCATTTTCGCTATAAATCTGTTTATACGAAGGTTCAGAATCTGAAATTCATATGGTGCGAAGCTGAAATCCTGAGGAAATTCATCAAAAAATTTCAGAGCTTGGTTCGCAAAATTTTTGGAGATATGATCTGTGGAAGGTAGTGCTTTTTCAGGCTCCTGAATTTCATCTCAAAGAGGTGATCGTGGGAAAAGTTTAATAACTCTCTCTCTGAATATTGGATTGGAGTTCCGTAAAACGTGGTCACCAGTACACGGCCTTTAGTTTCTTCGCTATCAATTTCATAGACAAAGGAAAAAACAGTGACACGTGGCAAGTCGTACAAGTTCGCTCTACTGAACCAGTCCAGAATTAGGTCATTGTGGGAGATTGGACACAACTTTGTCTTGGAGAATCCAAATCAGGTCAGACCTGTGGCATTTGAAAGAAGCTTCAGAGGGCTACTACAGGGCTGAATTTCAGATATCAAAGATTTTCAATTACAGAGATAATTCAATTTCAATATCGATCTCCTAAAAGATAGTAAAAGGTGTGTATTTTTTTTTCCGAATTGCATAAGTCTTGTTTGAAGAATCAAGTTGAATTGATTCCAAGGGAACATTTTAGAATAGATATCAATATTGGATTCTAAAATGGCCCCTAAAAAGAATTCAACACCCATTAAGCCTTCAGAAGGCTCTACTATGACTCATGAAGATGAAGAATGGCAACATGACATATCAAAATTACAAGAGCAAATTTCTCTCTCGCAAAGAACAACAAAAAATGAAATGGAAGTTTTGAAGAAAGGCGTGGAAACTAAGATGGATGGTTTGAAGAAAGGCGTGGAAGCTAAGATGATTGGTTTGGAAGCTAAGATGGACGGCATGGAAGTGGGCATGGAAGCTAAGATGGATGACATAAAAGACAACATGGAAAACATGAAGAGTGATCTAAAAGCATACATGGAAGGCTTGATGACAAGCTTAAAACCAGAAATGATTCCTAATGGCGGAAATATAGGAGAAGAACCTCCTGATGAGAACAAAATAAATGTTAATTGTGATTTCATAAACTCGAATGTTAGCGGGAAGAACCACCATATTCCAAAAATGGATATGAGGAAGTTTAATGGAAAGGATCCTGTAACATGGATACTACAGATGGAGCAATATTTTGATCTCCATAACGTGCAAAACACACAAAGGTACGCATTGCAACTTTACATTTAGAACAAAATACATTTGTATGGTATCGATGGCTTTGCTCCCGTAAAAAAATTGTCACTTGGTCAATTTTTACGGAGGAAATAATAGCACATTATGAGGATACAAAGAGCAACACCTTCTTTAGCCAATTGATAAATCTCAAACAAAAGGGTTTAGTGGGGCAGCACATTGAGGACTTCCAAAAATTGAATATAAGGGTAACTGATATTCCAGAGGAACACGGGATTGATCTCTTCATAGGCACTTTAAAGGATAACATTCAACATGAAGTTCGCGTTCTGGAACCTGATTCATTGGAGAAGGCATTCAGGTTGGCAAGAAAAGTTGGATGTAAAATTATGGCAACAAGGAAGCCTACCACTCAATTCTATAAAGAAGGAAGTGTGGCTACGCCTAGATTTCCACAACCTACAAGGTTGACACCACAGCAATTGGAAGAAAAAAGAGCAAAAGGGCTTTACTACAGTTGTGATAGCAAATACACTAAAGGTCATAAGTGTGCTGAGAAGAAATTATTTTACATAGATTGTGAAGAGGAAGAAGAAAATGAACAAGAAGAGGATATACACCAGGAACCAACCCTAGAAGAGGAAGAAATGAATCTGACCATATCGTGTAATGCACTGGCGGGAATTACCACTCCTCAAACTCTCAAGATACAAGGACAAATCAAGAAGAAAAAGGTAATAGTGTTGATTGATTCAGGTAGCACCCATAATTTTATTCATTGTAAGGTAGCCAAGGAATTAAATTGTTTCCTATACCCAGCACCAGAATTCCAAGTGATGGTTGCAAATGGAGGAACTATAAATTGCTCTTGGAAATGCCATAATATCAAGCTAACCATGGGGGAATATGTATTGACTAGTCCAATGCTTTCCATTCCTATGGGAGGTGCTGATGTTGTACTAGGAGTACAATGGTTACAATCTTTGGGGACGGTAGCTTTTAATTTTCAAGAACCTTTCTTGAAATTTTTTTCAGAAGGAAAGGAAGTCGAATTACGGGGTATTGCGGGGAAGCCAGGAAGGATAATAAGCTCTAATGTCATGACAAAGCTTCTAAAGAAAGAACAGCGAGGCGTAATTGCACAATTATGCTCACTAAAAGTTCCAACATCAAAATCATCTATTTCTGCAGATCTCCAACAAGTCTTGGACAATCATTCCAAGGTGTTTGAAACTCCCAAAGGACTCCCACCTATTCGTGATCATGATCATGCTATTCATTTGATTCCGGGAAGTGTTCCTCCAAACATCGGCCTTATATATATCCTTACTTCCAAAAGAGCGAAATTGAACGTATGATTGCAGAAATGTTAGAGGCGGGTATAATTCAACCTAGTCAAAGTTCTTTCTCTGCTCCTGTAGTATTGGTACACAAGAAGGATGGATCATGGCGAATGTGTCGGGATTATAGGGAGCTCAATAAGCTCACCATTAAAGATAAATTTCCCATTCCTGTGATTGATGAATTATTGGATGAATTACATGGAGCAATTTATTTTACCAAGTTGGATCTTCGTTCGGGATATCATCAAATTAGAATGAAGACTGAAGATATTCCAAAAATAGCATTTCGAACTCATGAGGGTCATTATGAATTTTTGGTCATGCCTTTTGGCCTTACCAATGCACCTTCTACATTTCAAGGGTTGATGAATTCATTTTCAAACCCTTCCTTAGAAAATTTGTGCTAGTATTTTTTGATGATATACTAATCTACAGCAGGTCTTGGAAGGATCATGTTGAACATGTTGACAGGGTGCTCAAACTATTGCGGGAGAAACAATTATATGCAAAAAAATCCAAATGTTTCTTTGGAGTACAAGAGGTGGAATATCTGGGTCATATTGTATCTCACGAGGGTGTTAAAGTAGACCCTAACAAAATTAAAGCCATTAAGGAATGGAAAGTCCCCACAACCATAAAGTAGTTGCGAGGATTTTTCGGGTTAACGGGGTATTATCGCAAGTTTGTTAAGAATTATGGGAGAATAGTAGCACCTCTAACAACATTATTGAAGAAAGATGCATTTTCATGGACTCCTGAAGCAACTAAGGCCTTTGAACGTCTTAAAGAGGCAATATGCCTAGCACCGGTCTTAGCTACACCAGACTTTACAAAAACCTTTATTGTGGAATGTGATGCCTCAGGAAATGGAATTGGTGCAGTTTTAATGCAGGAAGGAAGACCCATTGCTTTTGAAAGTCGTCCGATCAAAGGAAAGTATTTACAAAAACCTATTTATGAGAAGGAAATGTTAGCAATACTACATGCACTAAAGAAATGGCGAACTTACCTAATGGGAAGACACTTCAAGGTAAAAACTGATCATGATAGTCTTAAACACTTTTTGGAACAAAGACTATCTTCAGAAGAGCGACAAAAATGGGTCACAAAGATGTTGGGTTATGACTTTGAAATAATCTACAAAAAAGGAAAGCTTAATGTTGTTGCAGATGCACTCTCAAGAAAGAATGAAGAGGTGGAAGCATTGCTTTGTGCCATTTCTATTATCCAGCCGGATTGGATAACCGAAGCAAGAGATGAATGGAAGAAGGACAAAGATGTATGGACACTCATTCAAAAGTTGCAGCAAGATCCTAGTACATCTGATACATTTAGTTGGAAAAATGATTCGTTATGGTACAAAGATCGCTTATATCTTTGTAAGAATTCCCAACTAAAACAAAAGATTCTTCTGGAATTGCACACTTCTCCTTTAGGAGGACACTCAGGATTTTTAAAAACTTACCACGGGGTGAAGAAAGAATTTTTTTGGGATGGCCTTAAATCTGATATTCAAAAGTTTGTGGCAGAATGTTTGGTTTGCCAGCAGAATAAAGTGGAAACAATTAAGACCCAGGGACTTCTACAACCTTTATCCATTCCAAGTCAACGTTGGGAGGAGATTTCAATGGATTTTATCACAGGTTTACCTAAGTCCGAAGGAAAGAGTGTCATCATGGTGGAAGTTGATAGACTTACCAAGTATGCACACTTTTGTGCATTATCTCATCCATTTAAAGCAAGTACAGTTGCTACTACATTTATGGACAGAATTCAAAAGCTACATGGAAGCCCGAGGGTTATTGTGAGCGACAGAGATCCCATTTTTACTGGAAATTTTTGGACGGAGTTATTTTCTTGTTTGGGTACTCAATTAGCTCATAGCTCATCTTATCATCCTCAATCTGATGGTCAAAGTGAGATAGTAAATAAATGTTTGGAAGGATATCTTCGTTGTTTTGTATCTGATAAACAAACACAATGGGTCAAGTGGTTACCTCTTGCTGAATGGTGGTATAACACTTCCTTCCATACTGCAGCAAAAATGACCCCATTTATGGCACTTTATGGATATCATCCACCATTCATCACATCATCTTTAAGGGAAAATTCGAAGGTTCAAGCAGTGGAAGATCACATCGAGCATCAGCAAGAAGTTCTCCAACTCTTAAAGGATAACCTGAATTTGGCACAAATCGAATGAAACAACAGGCAGATCAACATCGTAGCGAGAGAAGTTTTGATGTAGGAGATTGGGTATTTTTACAGCTACAACCATACAAACAAATGTCCCTCAAGCAAGCTAAGAAGGATAATAAATTATCGCCAAAGTACTATGGTCCTCACAAGGTGTTGCAAAAGATTGGTACTATGGCATACAAATTGGAGCTTCCTGCTTCTTCGCGAGTACATCCAGTTTTCCATGTTTCATGCTTAAAGAAGGTTATAGGTGAAAATCTTCCAGTTCAAACAGTATTGCCAGAACTTGATGGGAAAGGGAAAATCATATTGGAACCTGAAGCAGTCATGGAAAAAAGAACTCGACAACTACGGAATCGATCAATTTCAGAGTATCTCATCAAGTGGAAGAACTTACCTTCTGAAGATTCTACATGGGAGGATGAGAATTTTATACAGAAGCACCCGGAGCTACTCAAGTGTTGAGGACAACACTTTTTTTGAAGGAGAGGGGCATGTTAGGTCCCTATATCACTAGTATAGCTCCTTATTATTGTTAGTGTAAACCCCTTATTGTTATTAGTGTACCCTTGTAACCCCCATTTTGTTATTATTGTGCCCTTAAATTCTTATTGTTAGGTCGGCTAGGATTACATTGTGGCCCACTAGGATTACATTATGGCCCCATGGACTCCTATATATAGAAAGGAGGTTTTGTAAATTGTATCATCCAAGAATTGTTCATATATGTAATGTATTGGAGGTTGCCCCCTCGAAGTGGCTTATTTCTAAGGCATTCATATCTCTTTTCTTCTCTTTTTGGAGCTGGTTACACAACAGAGGTGGTTGGGAAGAAACATATCCTTGCTAAGGGAAAGGATTAGCGAACACAATCGGTTGAGCTCGTGGAGTGTTTGGATGAAGAGAAGAGGTGGCTTATTTTCCTCTAGATGATGCTTGTGCTTCCTAAAACTAGCGCATCTGGGGTAAAAGGGGAAAATCATGCATCTAATGGCCATGGACAACACAACATAAACAAGGCTTGTTCATATGAAGAGGCTTGCCCTGCTTGGGTTGATCGCCCTATTGTTGGTTTATAGTTTTAGGCTGCTTCCATTGGGTTGCTCTTGGTTGATTACCTTGGTGCCCTTGGTTACCATACGCTGGTTGGTTTTGGTTGCCTTTCCCATTATTTTTTATCTTTGAATTAGGAGGGTTAGTCATGCTCTGCTGCGCATAAACCTGACCCTAAGGAGGCGGTGGCTATTGTGGGGGAGGTTGATAAGGCATGGGGAGCTAGGGTGCTAGTGCAAAAGGGGATGGAGCACCGGGCTGTGGATAAGGATAGAAAGGAGTTTGAGAAACATTGGGGTAAACAGGTTGAGAAATAGTTGGCTTTAGCATTGGTTGATGGAGCTGGGTAAATAAATAAGGCGTGCTTTGACCCAGATACATTTTTCCGAGAGGGGGATATGTGCTAGAGGAGTTGGTCCCCCCTAGAGAAAACCATAACCCATGGAAGGATGAGTATACATACGTGAAAGAGGTCCAACGATAGCGTCGTTGGCGTGAGATGTCGTCGGAGCATTAGCACCACCAGGTCTAGGAAGATCCGGTAAAATGATAGAAAGATAAGCAGATTGGGCGTAGATAAACTCATATTCATTAGGGGAATTTTGAGGTCTAAAATGGGCCTTCTAAGGAAAATACAAAATAATAGCGGAAATAATAAAATAATATTTTATTACATCATCAAATTTTATAGGGAAAAAAACCTATTTTCCAACTCATATTTTCAACTTATCTCCCTATAGGTTTGCCAAAATTACGAGTAGAAAGCCTCGTTGGATGTAGAATTGGATTCCTCATCCAAGGAGTGCCCATGTTGCATACTTTCGATGGACCCTGCTACATGATAAAGGAAAAA